>CAUYNB010029252.1:0-257517 GCA_963574225.1 Lagothrix lagotricha | reverse complement strand
GCACCCTCACCATATTGTCTTTATAATTGTTGTCATGTGGGTATTTGCATCTGCTACCCCCATAAATCCTTTTTTTTTTTTTTTTTTAATGTCTAAAGCCCGTTATCAACATTGATACCAAACAGCAGTGGTGGAGGGAACGGACTGAGTCAGGGCTTCCAGCCTGAAGGAGGAAGTGAACTTTCCCTATAAGCTTGGAGGAGGGTTGCTCTCATAGTGGGAGTAGCTGTACCACCACCTCCCTGTGTCAGGGATGCTCTTTGGAAGACACACAGACAGGGGTACCTACTATATGATCACCCACAGGTGCTGCACTTGGGTTTGGCTGGATACTTTTAATGCAAAATATTTAGCTTCTCTGCACTATCTTGTCATCAATAATATATTACCCAGGAATTACAGCAAAGAGAAAATCTAAGAAGAGATCCCTTTTCCCAGGAAAAGACAAAATGACTTGGTGAGCAATTGCAGCACTTACACATCACCTATTATGTGCCAGGCACTGGTGTAACCTGCTCTCTGACCCTTGTGACCTTCATAACACCTCCAGGAGGTAAGCAGTATGATCATCCCATTTTACATATGAGGCAACTGAGGCATGGAGAGTTCACTTTCCTAAAGTCACACATCTGCTCCTGGCAGAACCAGGCTTGCCTGTGGAGTCCATGACTTAGCTGCTTCCTCATTAGCTCACACCATACTCAGCTGTTTACACAGAAGTCACCATTTACTGAACACTTATGGGGGGCTGGGCACAAAGCTTAAGTACTGTAGGTATTTTATCTCACAACACCCTACATTATCCCTATTTAGAGATAACGAAACCATTAACATTGCCAATTAATTCAGGAACTCTTCTCGCTGCACTGGGCTCTGTTTAAAAGTCAATTGACATTTTTTCCCCACCCTGTTCCTTCTGCTTGTGCAACAGATTCTGTACATGTGCATTAGAGCAGATCCTTCCTAACAGCCTGGAAGCAGGTAAATAACTTGCACAAGGTCAAGCAGCAAGACTGGGGCAGAGCTGGGGATCTGTCCAGATCTGACTCCAATGCTGGGGCTTTTAATGACTATGCTATATACAGACCATCAACTAGTTAACGCTCCTCCAAAACCAATACCAAATTAAAACAAAACTTTCTAAACTCAATGAAACACAGTGTTACACATCTCCCCTCCCTCCCTACTGCCTGGTTTCCACTTTCTCTTTGCTGCCAAGCACTTTGCCTTAGTAGCCCAGAGCTGCGGTAGGCGTGCCTCTGAAAACTCACCTGTCCTTCCTCCTCTTTCTTAGTTGAAGATGACATGGCAGGATAAGCACTGTTTGCTAACACTAATTCTGTAATTTCCCAAACAAATGGCCCCCTGTGGGCCTGCCAGGCTCCCAGCCTGGTCCATCCCCATTTCTCCCCATGAAGGCAGCTGGAGTGCTGGAAGGTGACAGCATTTAAAGAAGTTTCCAAGGGCTGCCCCATGCTGTGCAAACCCAGCTGTTCCAGATGATGGTAAACAAGCAGATGAGGCAGCTGAGGATTGCACCCCAGGTTTTGCTAGCCTCCCACCCATCAAGTTCCTTGGCCATCCAGCTGTTAGGCCAGATGGAGCTGGCTTCAGCACTGCCCAGGCATGGATGCAGGACGGAAACACGGAAGACATGAAAGTTTCATTGGAATTAAATGGGCTGCACTGGTTAACATGAGGTTTTTTTTTTTTTTCCTCCTTCTAGACAGCTTGCTAGAAGCCATTAAACAGATAAAGCCAGTCCTCCTGTTATTCCCACCTCACATAGTTTCAGCCCTTGTACCAGCTGGCTATCTCAGTCACCAGCCAGTACTTCCCCTCTTTCCACCCACCCACTTTTTTTCAGAGTTCTCCTTCAAGCATGATTTTTGACAAAGACTTTGTTGAATGAAACACGAACAGGCTTTGTTTCAGAGTTCCAAAACCACATCTTGCCTGGCCTTACTGTCTAAATGACCATTGCTATCCCAAATTGGACCAGCTGAAAGTCATACTTTCTTAGGTGACTTGGAGAAAAGACAGAGTTAGCTGCCTTGTCCAAGTTTTTTTCTTATCAGTAAAGTCAAAAATAGTACTAACAGCTATCAGAAATTAAGCAATTTGTTGTGTAGAATGGTCTACATATATACCTTCAACCCAATAACACAGGTACATTTTATCTTCCACAATTTAAAGATGAACAAAATTAGACCTAGAAAGACAAGGTAACTTGTCTGGGTCACAGTGGTGGAAAATGGCACGATCAGACGTTGGGCCTAGATTGTCTGACCTGAAAGCATGTGCGTTTTCCATCCATTCCGCCCTGCTGCTTCTCTAGTATGATAAAACCTGGATTCATGAGAATCCCTAAAGAAACAAAGTCAATGTGTCAACAAAGCAAAGCAATCCTGTAGATTTGTTGAACGCTTTAAGGAATTCCCAGAGTATATTCTGGGGTCAATTACGGATTTGTAGATTCAGCCTAGTATTTTCTTTCTCTCTTTCTTTGTTTCTCTCTCTTTTCAAACACACACACACACACACACACACACACACACACACACACACACAGGCATGCATGCATACACACACAGGAAATACCAAAATACTACGACTGTAAATATTTTAGGACAAAACATAAACTGTCCAGAGTGATGGCCTTGATGGCAAGTCAAGATCCTCAATCACTGAAAAAGATGCAATTATCTCTGCTGCACTGTAACTTCCTTGGGCTACAGTTCAGAGTAAAACATTTTAGAAAAATTTCCAGGAAAATAAAAGCTAAAACCCAAAACAGTTTTCTTCTTAACCCTTGGGAACCAGAACACACATTCTTTAAGGAGTTGCCTATGGTATAAATTTGTTTTGTTTTTTGCCTGAATCTTCTTTCTGCTGTTACATCCACATTCTGGGTTCCCTCAAAATCTATAGCTAAATACAAAGAAACCAGAGTCTCCAAACCATGCGCTTCTTCTTAGAATTTGTAGCCAGAGCCCGGTTGTCAGGAATAAATTCTGCCTCCAGGAGAAGTATGCATTTACTGTTTGCAAGGGCTGGATATTCTTTTCTCATTGCCGTGGACGATCGCTCCACTTATTCCTTGAAAGAGAACTGTTTGCTCAGGGGAGAGCCCCAGGGTCATATATTAACCCTTCTTTGCATAGGTTATATTTAGCATTCCCAGGGACTTTATAAACTACAGGCTTAGGAAGAAAACTCCATTTACTATGGCAACAGCTCTTCCCCATCAAAAAGGTTGAACAAATGAGCTCACATTTCAGTGACCCCTAAAATACACAAGGTTAATCATCTTTCATGAGATGTTCGTGACTTCTTGACTTATTAGTGGTCTAAGGCGTAATTTGCTAATGAGATTAAAATGATTTTTCTCATTCAGCTCCTTGTCTTTGCCATCTTTCCCCTCTTTTCCTACCAATGATTTTTGGTTGATTAATTAGGAGGCTGGTCAAATCTCACTAAGACTCACTAAGATGCATGCTTCAGTTTCAGGTTATGAAGTGGGTGCTCTGTTGGCAGATGAGTATGAGACATAAACACAGGAGCATATTCTGAACCTCTGGGAGAAAAGGGATAGATTCCTGCAGCCGAGCCTACCTCACCTCACCTAGATGATTCACAAGATACGCAACTATAATTGTAGAAATAGGTTCTCTTTTACTAGATGGCAATCTCACTTCTTTCACAAATAATCATTCCCAAACTTTTTGATGGGCTCTGACATGTGGGCTCAAGCTATGCAGGATTTCCCTCAAGGGGAAAAGTTTGATAGAGTTGAATTTATATTTCAGCTGTGATAGCTTCCTGCCTCCATTTCTCTGGAAGCCTCTAAGGCATACTCTTCTGCTTACTGTCCTACAGAGAGAAAGAGAGATGGTAATCTGTGATGGTCTCCACACATCTGTGCTACAGTGAGGTGAAATGACACATTTCATGGGATCCCATTGTAGACAGCATGTGGAGGGAAGGGTGGCAGGGTCACTGGGTAATTCGAAGCTCATTAGAGCACAATGCTCCGGCAAGGAAGGTCGTGTGTTCAACACATGAGGAAGTGGGTAGCCGACCTCTCCCCGTCCATGGCACAGCCTATTCACCCGTGTACAATCTTATGAATTACAAAGCCAAGGCATTTTTTGGCCAATTTCAGAATGAGTGGGAAGATAAAGAAGGAGCATTACGGCATGGGCTTTCTTCTTCTTCTTCTTCTTCTTTTTATATTGCATTAAAAATCATTTTCAAAGATTCAAGCAATCAAGCAACATTTTATATGAAACCTCAATAGGTAGACTTGATAAGAGTGAAGACATCTGGATAAAGTTCAGAGCAGGGAGGCTGGAGTCCTGCCAGCCAAGCCTGCTCCAATCCCCACTGCCGTCTCCCATGGATGCTCCCTGCAATGACATCCCTGGTATAAGGCTAGAAATCTGTGAAGATATCACCTCACATGGCAAAAGCAGCTTTGCAAATATGATTAAATTAAGGCTCTTGAAATGGGGAGATTATCCTGAATTATCTAGGTGGGCTCAATCACAAGAGTCCTTGGAAGTGGAAGAGGGAGGCAGAATTGGAGAGAGAGCGGGATGTGCTACAGAACGATGGTCAGAAAAATGCACTGTTGCTGCTTTAAATATGGAGAAGAGTCCTGTGTCAAGAATATGGGTGAACTCTAGAATCTGCAAAAGGCAAGAGGGATTCCTTCTAGAGCCTCCAGAAAGGACTGCAGTCCTGGTGGCATCTTGACTTTAGCCCAGTGGGATCCATGTTGAATTCTCATCTACGGGGTTGTAAGTCAATAAATGTACATAATCTATACCCATTAAATCTGTGGTAATTTGTTACAGAAGCAGTAAGATTTAAGAACTCTTGAAAGACTCTATAGGGCTCACTCAATAGACCAGAGAACTGCTGCTCTTGTACATCACCAGTAAGGAACACAGCTCTTACCTTGTACACTAAGAACAATGAGTAAGATCTGGTCATCAGCAGTGGGTAGCTGACCTCTGCTCTGGGAACCCTCATGAAATTTCAGCAATCGGTGGCTGTTAGAAAGCAGTCTGGCTTGGAATGGTGTGACTGTGGTTTGTACAGGTCTGTGCCTTTCACGGATATTTGTTTCCTGTCCTCAGAGACTATATAAACAACAGGGCAATTAACTGTGTAGCAATTAACCCTGTGGGAGTCCATGCATAACTGAGAAACGTGTCCTGCTTCCTAGAAAGAATGAAGGTTGAGCAGCCTGTGTGGACCCAACATGAATCCCACCTGTCAGGTTTGAATTCAGCCAGGAAAATATAAAGGCACACGCTCTGCCTCTGCTCACATCTCTGCTCCTTCCTTAGGTTCCTTAAGAGTGAGCATGTTCAGAGTTTCTCATCTCTCTCTCCTTTCATAAAAAGAGGCCTTTCCTGGGAAGCCTTTCAGTTCAGCACCCAGAGGACTGAAAGTAAAGTTTATGTGGAGAGGAGGAAGGCGGGCCAACTCTCCACAAACTGCAGCTGGTTCACCTGATGCCTTTGCCCCTAGTCCACTTCCAGATGACAAGGGACCACTCTGCTGATACATCAGAGCTTTAGGACAGCATCGATGCTCACTGGAGATGGGTCAGGCTCAAGGTCAAGTCTCTGACCTTCTCAGTGGGGTAACGAGGGTCATGATGGGACACATCAGCTCTCACCCATCCACCCTCCTGCCTCAGGAAGCCTATGCGTCACACCCAATGAGAGAAAAAGAAATTGAGTGTGTCTGCCAATCTGCCTGCTCCTTCTTCTCCAGAAGCCATGTCGTCCAGTGGCTTCTAAGTGTTATGCTAATACCAAATACTGGTATAACTGGGTGACTTTCTGCAGTGGCTCCAATTCTAAAATGCAGCAGCCTTATTGCAAATGCATATTCATCAGAACTATTCCTGCTAGCTCTGTCTCACAGATCAGTGTTAAAAGTACAAAAATCCATCAGCACAGCTACGTGCCAAGTAAAAGGGGCTAGGATCACCAACAGAAGGCATCTGACGGGAAGACTCAGGAAGAGGCAGAGAAGTGGCAAGAGAGGGAGAGCCTGTACCTGTGTGTGTCTGCTAATGCACGTGCATGCTCAAATTCATGTTGCGGTGGCTATAGAGGGTGGGGAGAGAGGTGCACATGTGAACACAGTGTCTCAGCACTTAGAATGACTCCAGACAGTAATAAGAAATGAAAGGCTGAAATCTGGATGAAGAAATATAAGCCAAATAGCTTTTTTAAAAAGTGTCTCAGCTGGGAGCTCCATTAGATAGTAAAATTGTCTCCTGAGGATCCCAGCTGGGCGCTCATTGCTTAAGACATGCGGAAGTGGACCAGCCAAAGGGAAGGCAGCACTGTGGGACATCAGCTTCCCCCTTGGCCACCATGACCTAAAGAGCACTGTTCTTTGCATTTTCCTGACAGTCCTTCCTGTTCTTCTTTCCCCTCCTTATGATGAACCTGCAGGTTCTCCTCCTACCTGCCCCTCAGTGCTCTCTCTCTCCCTTTCTTTTTCTTCATTTTCTCTTCCTTCTCAGATGAATCAGCCTCCTGGCAACTGCTGCCTTATCGGTAAAAGTCTGGGGAGGCCTCAGGGCTGGGAGCTCTCCACCCTGCACCAGCACATATCTGTCTTTGATTGAGAGCAGCTCCCTGAACAGAGCAGGTGCTCAGTGATGGGGAAGAGGGGAGGGGAAAGATGGCATCATCCTCACAGCTTGCCCTTGCTCTGGGTCCTCTCACACAGCACAGCTGTCAGACTGGGAAGTGAGTTGGGGCACCACATCCTCCCCCAGAACTGCAAGCTCCTGCTCCAACCCCCAATCCAGTAGAGCTACCAGTGAATCATCTCTTCCTCTTCTTTGCTCTCAATCTGAATGACTTTCCTCCCCGCCTCCTCTGTCCCATTCCCTCTCCTCTCTTGAGGACTGTATCATTCTGCCTTCAAAGAAAGGGAGGGATGGAAACAGACAATAGTGCTGATGGGCATAAGAATGGCCCACATAAAGGAGCCAGCAGCCAAAGGCTTCATCTGCTCCTGCCTCCATTTCTCTGCATGGCGCAGTACAGTCTTCACATCCACGGTGTGGGAGACAGCTTAGTTCACTCTAGCCCAAATCATCTTACTAGTTAATAGTATCACTTTTTTTAAGAGACAGGGTCTCACTCTGTTGCCCAGGTTGAAGTGCAGTGATAAAATCATAGCTCATTACAGCCTTGAACTCCTGGGCTCAAGGAATCCTTCTGCCTCAACCTCCAGAGTAGGTAAGACTATCAGCATAAACTGCCATGCCCAGCTAATGTATTATATTTTTTGTAGAGATGAGGGTCTCTCTATGTTGCCCAGGCTGGTCTCAAACCCCAGGCCACAAGTGACTCTCTCACTTTGGCCTCCCAAAGCATTGGGATTACAGGTGTGAGTCAGCTACCGTAAACAAAGTCCATAGAGCTGACAACGAAGTATTATAAAAGCCCACCTCTGAAGACGCAGGTGCTCACTGCTCTGGTCACAGAGGGGACAGAGTTTTCTTATATTATTATTTTTTACTTTCTCACTAGCATTCCTGGCATTACTTACTTCCTTCATCACTCTAGCTTTAGGTAGTTTTCTCCTAAATTTTTCTATTATATTTAGAGTCAATGTCATCCTATTAAGCAGGTACTTAGTTCTCATCAACTAAATTTTTTCTTGAATAGTTACAGTGTACATAGTAGGTGCTCCATAAGAGCTTCTTGACTGACTAACTCATGAGGAGCTTCTCATCCTTATCAAGAGAAAATCCCTAATTTACACTAGCTGGTGTTTACAACTGGGGATCACAGCACATTTTTACCTATATATCTGCATTGTGTCTTCCCCTGTGCCTTCCTCCCCATCCCCCAAACAAAAACTACTAGCTTGGCAGGGCAGACCTACCATGCAACCAGTGGAGTCCAGCTTGCGATCTGAAATACAGCGGAAATTCTTACTGCAGCCCCCGTTATCTTTGCTGCAGTCACGCACTGGCCCAAAGGAATCTAAGAGAACCTCCAGGCTGTCGAAGGAGGATGAAGTCATGAGCTCCTCTCTGTGGGGAGAAAGAGTGGGAAGCAGAAAGGAGTCAAGGAGATTCCAGAAGCAACAAGTGGTGTTACATTCCATGCTCCTATCTAGTCAACTGAATTGTATCTCACTCTCTCTTATAAAAATTGAAGATCAACTATACTCCAAGCCTTGAACTAGCAAATTATGGGCATTCTCTGTATCTGGGAAATGAGCCATGTCTGTAATGCCTGGTCAAAGAAAGAGTTCTAAACTTGGGCAAGTAAATTAACATTTTATTGCCTGTCAGTCCTTAGGGTATGTGACAAGTGCTTACAAACTCTAAGTTTATGTCTTCCTCCAGTGAATGAGCCTTGGGATGTGCAATATTGACCCAGATAAAAAGCAGATCCTCGCACAACATAGAGGGAGTTTGCAGGCCGCCTGCCAAGTTTTCCTTTTAGCTTGTCGTGACTCCTTCCCCAGCACCTAGAACCTTCAGGTAGCTTCTCATTCTGCTTCCCAAGACAATTTCAGGCCTCAGCCCTGAAGCCAGACTCACCTGACCTCCACAGCATCCTCCATCACGGTCATGTCCGTCTTGCACTTTGCTGATGGATTGATGGCCAGTTCAGCTGGTGGAATCACAAAGCTCTTGCTGAGGGGCAACCACATGCCCTCCCCAAGGGTGTAGGTGAATCTGCAGGGACACCCAGCGCCAGGTGGTCATGACTGGGGGCATAACCACCCACCTCTGGGGGATCTGGCATTCCATCACCAGCTGCTTTCTTCTTACCCCTTGTAGTCCTCCAGAAAGATTGCCATTTTATGGGTACAATGACTAAGTCCTAAGGAGGCGGAGAGGCCAACCTTTGCTCACATGGCCAGGCAGCTGGAGGACTGATTATGGTGCCCGCTCACTAGCTGTTAGAAGTAGTTTTTAATCAAGTCATAAAAAGCAAGTTCCATCTTTCTTCAGATTTGAAGCTGGGCTTCCCCTGTCTTGAGTCAGATATAATTGGAAGCATTTCAATTGAAGAGAGATGCCAGCCTCCCACCATCCCCATCCCACGGGTGCACACCCACAGTGGCAGCAATGGCATCTCTCTGTGCCTGGAGGAACCCTAACAAAGACAAGAAAGAAAGAAAGCACCCCTCTACAGTTTCTGTGTGATGGGAACAGAAATGACGAAAGCCAAGAGCCTCCAGGGAGGACAGAAGAGCAGATGAACAAATGAACAAAACAGGCCTGGATTTATTCTCTGCACTCCTACCCACACACTTGGCTCTTTAACCCTTGGGATACAGGGAAGACTTTTTTTTTTTATTTTTATTCTTACAACAAGGGCTAAAAGGAATAAAAGAATAAGTTGGCATTTCAAGGGAAAACTTAAAAAAAATGAGAGATTATTTATTTATTCATTCATTTCATTTCAAAGGCATTCAAATGCTCTGTGTTCATAGTCAAAAATAGTCTGCAGGATGAAAGCCAGTGTGGGTGGGATATGAGGAGGCTGTGGCAGTCTGGCATCCCCTCCCCACTTAATGTGGAGGGAGGAACAATGGAAGGATGCTTACAATTAAACAGAAGCTGGCTCCATTAGCACGCTGCTCACACAGCCCCACTTCAGAATCCTGCTCTTTTCTCTTCCCTAACCCATACACAACCCTCTCCCCTCCCCAGGTTGACTGAAATTCTAGGAAACCAGATTGATGACTTGAGACCTTTTATTAAAAAAAATGTAACCCTCTTCAGTAAGCTGGCCACACAGCAGACTCATTGACTAGGGCTCATGAGTTAGAGGGCAGCCAAGCCACAGGATTTCTCCCCACACCCTAAAAGAGAGTCCTGGGCCCTACAGTAGATGGAGGGGTGTGGGACATGTGGCAGCTTAATGCAGGGGACTTCCAGGGGACAGGCAGAGCCATTGGTAGGAGGGAAGTGGCCAGGATTTAGGGGATTTTGCTCCCATTTCTACCCTGGCTCTTGATCCCCTACTTCTCTGACCTGTTGGTGAAGCTCTGCCTTAAGGGGCATTGAACTGTCAGAGATACTTCTGGCTCTGAAAGAGGCACTCAATTCTCCCCACTCACAGGAGTATCAGGCAGTAGGTTTGTGCAGAGAGGTGCCTGCGCTAGGGGAGGAAAGCCTGTTACTTAGGGGACATTAGAAGACTATCGCTTTATTCTTCTGTGAAGCAGTTAGCAAAATTGGAAGCATGACAGCCCCTTCACTCACACACACACAGTCACACACTCACATGCCTCACATGCTTCATCTGGTAAGATTAAGGAGCCCATTCAGGGCTGACTGCCTCAAGGTACCTGGAATCTGAGACTTAAGGATAAATGTAGGTTGAAGAAAAAAACCTCTGAGAATTTGTATAATTTCACTTTGAATTTCATAATGGACATCCTTGAGATAGAAACATTATTACAGGCAGGCTGGAGTGGGGCACCACCACTATTATATTGTTTTGGAGAGAATATCTACAAGTTTGAATGGTACCAAGGAGAAGGCAGTTTATTGGATGTAAAAACACATTTTTGTTTTCTATTTTGATTTCAAAATTACAATTTTTGCATTGATGCAGAGCAACAAATCTGTGACCTGTGGTTTATCATTTATGTAACTGATTTTCGGAAGCTGTTGGCAGTTCTGCTACATTTCTGATGGTTAATTTTTCTTCTGAAAGAGAAGGCTCCATGCCCATCCATCTGACAGTTTTCTCTTCCTCCTCTGAATACACTAATATTCCTAAGAGAAAGCAAATCACATCTTCCCCAACTTAAACTGTATATGGCACCCTATACCTACAGGATAAAGTCCCAGCCTCCAAAGAGGTCACCCCTAATAGCTGATAATTTCTTCAGCTTCCTATTTCAGCAAACCCTGGGTCACCCTCTGCTCTTACAGTGAGACCTGACTACAGTTCCTAAAGTAGTCCTGATTTTCTCACATATTTGCTTTTGCTCCTAACAGTCCTTCTTCCTGGATTTTCTTCCCTCTCTTTGCTTGACTTCTAATCATTTGCAGACTGAGGTAAGATCCTACGCCTTCCAGAAAGCCCAGCAGGGCCTTCGCCCTCTACCCTCAGGCTGAACAAGGGGCTGAGTCTGTGCACCTGACCCAGAGCCCCTTGCTGCTCCTGAAATGATGAGTTGTGTCTGTCTTTTCACGTGTCCATCACTACTTAGAAGAATGTGCTCTCTTGGATGGCAGAGGACAGTTCTTTGTTACCTTTGTATCCCTCACACAATTTTTGCCCCAAAGAGGTCACTCAATAAATATTTACTGACTGGTCTATAAGGGTATTTCATTAGGTTCTTTAGTTTGCCCAAGTTTCTGGGGAACACAGTCTCAATGTTCAAATTTAAAGGTGGAGGCAGAGGTGAAGATTATCCTCCATGTACAGCAGGCTATAGGTTAACCTGTGGGTTTAAATGGATGTAAAGGTTACGGTGGAAATGAATTAGATATTGTAAGAAACCTCCTGTGTGCAGAGCAGCTCCTGAGACACTGCACTGGACCATGTTAATAAGAAAAGCAGCCTCTGGTAAGATCAAGGTAAAACCCTGTAGGGGAAGCAAAGTCAGGTGTGGGGTGAGACTAAACCTTTGCTGAGCACTGTAAAGGGGTAAGTGCTCGGCCTCATTTATCCTTCCATCATTTCTCTGAGGCTGGTCATCTGGCCCCATTTTACCAACGTATCAACTAATTTTTAAGGCTAGTCACCTCTCCAAGGTCACCCTCTATAAATGGGAAAACTGGGATTGGTCTGATTCTCAGGTATGGATCCCAGCAGCTTTCTAGCCCATGCTGGCTCAGGCCTATGGAATTCTAAAGTTTCCTTTCATCTGCAGAATCTACTGAGTAACTCCAAAAACCAAATATAGAACAAACTGTCAGAGAAAAGCTGTGTCCTAAAATTTCATCTGTCCCTCATTCATACAGATTTGGCAGGACAACTTCAAAAAGCTACCCAAGAGAAGCTGGGTGAGCATCTAGAGAATGCTTTCCCAACTCGGGCCTTCTCTGGAGACAGCTGGTGGTGACCAGTGCAGTTGATGGCTCAGCTGTGTGCTGAGTCCTGCACACAGGCCTGTGTTCACCTCGAGCTAGAAGAAATTCCTGTCCAGAGGCAAACACTCACCAGAGAGTGCTGCATAGAACAGGGCTGTGCTCTCACCATGGCTTGCCATTAAATGGAATGTAAGGAAACAGATCAATTGCTCTTGACCTGGCATCTCCACGCTTCCTTAGAGCAGGCTATTCCAGGATGCGGAATTATTCCAAGGGATGCAGGCACTCACTTTGAAGGAAGGTCTCTGTGGAATCAATTTGGTCAGTACCAATCCCTTTCCCCACAGTCTAATGGAAAGGAGTGATCCTAAGCACAGTGGAAAGGACGTCTTGGGCACTGGAATGGGTTTGGTGGAAAGATTCAGTTGGTAGGTTCACAGTCCTCTCGGATCCTTTGAGTCTAGCTTGGGCCCTTCCCAAGTTATTTGGGATTGCAGATTACCAAAGTTAAGTTGAACATCAAGGTCTTTTCTTACTCTAGGTTGAAGTTTTTAGGAAATATCTGAAATGATTATCTACATATATCTATTGAAGTTCTGCTGTGTTCAAAATTGCATGTTAGTTGTTAAATATTTAAAGTGATATAAGATACCACCCCTTCTCTAAGAAGGACATCATTTCACTGGGGAAAAATAGGCAATTGAAAAATAAATATTAGATAAAATAACTGATGAATACATAGTATAATCAGTAAATAATAGGCTATTATAGGAGTAAAGCCACTGTATTGGTACAGTGGATTGGGGACATTTTAGAGCAATGTTCTTCAATCCTGGCTTCAGGTTAGAATCACCACAGTGCTTTTAAAAAGCACTGATGCCCTCACCACACCTTCCAGAACTTATGAATTAATTGGTTTGCTCTGGGTATGACTATCGGTCATTTTCAAAGCACACTGGGGACTCTCATAGAGGGCCAGGGTTGGAGACTGCTTTTTGGATGAGACTATAAAAGCTTGAAGTCAGAGACTATCTTGGTCATATTTGTTTGGTTATATCTGCAGCCTCTGAAACAGTGCCTTGAATTAGTAGGTATTCAATAGATGCTGAGTTTGGTGGAGACTTGATCTGGACCATAAAACTGGTAGTATTTATATTACAAGGAAAATGTGCATTCTTGCTAGAGGAAAGGGTATGAGCAAGTGTGCATAGTGGGAGATATTCAATTTATTGTAGATATTGGATCAGTCAGAAAACAGATCCAATGAAGAACAAGAGGTTCTCTAGAAAAGCAGCTAATTTAAAGGAAAGCGTATGTGGGCATTTAATACTAAAAATATTTAAATGGCAGAATTTAAACTCTACTTCAGAATCAGAGAGACGTTCAGGACCTTGGAATTCAACAGGACACTAAATCATGTGAGCAGAGTAGCAAATAAGTAGCCAATTACAGTTACTGACCAGGTCATAGAATTTTTTAGAGTGGTCACTGGTAGGTTGTTTACTCAGATATCAGAGTGGTTTAGATTAAAATTCCTGGCACCTAAAATAAACAGATTGTGACCCATGGCTTTCATTTGAGAGGTTAGTTATTTCCATGTTAAGGATAAAAATTCTTAATCACTTGATTAATTCACTGGCTCCTGAGATAGCTGACCTCGTGGGTCAAACCACACAACTGATGCCCTCTATATGGCTTGGATATCACATCCAGTTGGCAGCCAGCAACTTTGAAAAAAAACCATAAATGGTGCTTGTGGGGATAGAAACAGTTTTCATGTAGCTTTTGCTTGACTAGCAATTTATTAAGGCCCTTGTTTTTCAAAGTGTTAGTTTCTGACTTAGGGAATGGGGAAGTTATCCACTTCAATCAGCCAAATTCCACTAGGCTCCTCATCTGCCTTATCTTTATCACCCTTTGAAGTCCTAGAAGACCAGTAGTAGGAAAAAGAAATAAAAAATCAGCTGAATGATAAATCCTTGTTGGAAAGTTTTAATGCCCATGTCACAGTCCAAGGAATGGAGCTGACATCTCTTGCAGCACAAATCCTGAAAAGCAGCCTGTAGCCAATGCCATCAGCATGACCTAGCCTTCCCTGGGACAGACACTCAGGAGAGAAAAGGACAAAAGAAAGCCCTCTGAGGAAGTGGTTCTGTGAATCTGCACTCTAGCTAGGAGCGTGCCTTAGGAGAACACTGCTGTGGCTAAGCTGAGTCCACCCTGAGCTACAGGTATAGCAGTAGAAGCTTTGCAGAAGGGTAAGCTTAGGAGGCAAATGGAGGAGGAAAAATAGACACCTAGGCCAGGAATGGTGGACAGAGATGGTCTGGGAAGGGGCTTGGAAAGGTGGCAGTGAATAAGTAAGACTCAGCAAACGGTATGGGTGCAAGTCTTCCATTTGCCCTGCACTGCTCACCATTTCTCCAGAAAAGGTATGCAATAGCTGAATTCATCCTTTTCCATCAGCCGCTTGTGCAGGACTATTTACTTCCTCTACTAGAGGACTTACTCAAGGAGGACATGTATTCATGTCCATACTGTCAAGCGAAGCACTTAGAAGGAACTCAGCGAATGTATATTAAGTGAATGATAGACTTACAAAATGAATGGATGATAAGATCTTATTTTGGAAATAAACTGTTCCACCTAAGGTCTAGTATGAATTAAACTTTATAAAAATCTAATCATTCCTGGCTGGCTTTCAAATTATTCTTCTGCTGTGGGACTTTCTAATATGTGCTATTCCCAGGTATGGAGGTAGAAATTTGGGAGGGACTAGAAACATCCAATTTGATCAGGAAAGTAGTAGGTAAAAGAAAATAATAATGAGGCAGAGTTTAGAAAAAGGGAAGGCAGGGGCGGGAGAGATTCATTTTGAACAACTTAAGATTCTATGAGTAAGGTGCAAATTAGATGCAAAATGGAAAGGCAGAAACTGACATTAATTGCCTACTCTGTGCCAGTTTCTGTGCCAGGGACTTTCCCTGCATTATCTCATTTATCCCTCACAATAACCTAGCTAGGCATGTAATATAGCCCCATTTAACACATGCAGAGACTGAAGGCTTCAAGAGGTTAGGTAAATTCGTGAGGTTCACAGAGCTGGCAAAGAGGGAAGCCAGGGCCCAAACAGAATCTGCCTGACCTCCAAGTCCTCCATGTTGCCCCTGGGCATGACTGGGGGCAAGCACTTTTGTTAGTAGGTGGCGGTAACAACTAAAGGTGTTTCCCTTTTTATACTTTACCATTAGGAAAGTAAGTCCAGGGGGAAGTGGAACACAGGGTTTGCAGACATACATAAGCAAGTTCCTGGACAATCACTTACCTGAATATTTTATCAGAAGGCTGCTCTCCCAAAACCAGGTCAAAGCCTCGTTGAAATATTGTGTAAGGCCATGGCCTAAAAGAAGAAACATCACTCAATTAGATTCAACTCAACAAATGCTCACTGAACACCTACTTTGTGCCAGGCACCGTGCTAGGTGGTAAAGACCCAGCCATCCAGGGCATGATCCCCTGCCCTTGAGAAATTCACTAATATGAGCTCACACATGAACTTGCATCCTGGGACCTGACAAAGAACATGATCAAGGTAAAAACCACCGAACTACTAGAAAAATGGCATTTAAAAGCCATGACAATTGGAACTATATACATATAGAGTAAAATTATATGAAGATAGACCTCACATATTCATAATTCATGGTCCTTTGGATGTAGGTTTACAGAAACCTAGCTTGGCCTCCCTTAGGAAGACCAGCATGAAAGGCCAGGCACGGTGGCTCACGCCTGTAATCCCGGCATTCTGGGAGGCTGAGGCGGGTGGATCATAAGGTCAGGAGTTCGAGACCAGCCTGGCCAACACGGTGAAACCCCATCTCTACTAAAAATACAAAAAGTAGCCAGGCATGGTGGCGGGTGCCTGTAGTCTCAGCTCCTCAGGAGGCTGAGACAGGAGAACCACTTGAACTTGGGAGGCGGAGGTTGCAGTGAGCCAAGATCGTGCCACTGCACTCCAGCCTGAGGGCAAAGCGAGACTCTGTCAAAGAAGAAGAAGAGGAGAAGGAGGAGGAGGAGGAAGAAGAAGGAGAGCAGCATGATTTCTTGGGAATTAGACAGTTCTGGATTTAAGCCCCATTCTGATGTTGAACCAACTGTCTGACTATTGACAGATAATTTGCTTGCCCATCGTAATTTCCTATAGGGTTAATAAATGATAGCTACCTAACAGACCATCGTGAACATTAAGCAAACCTCTTAGGCCAAGACTACAGCTCATACAGTATACTCAACATGTTTTCTTTCCATATTCAAAATGACAAGAGGATTCCGGATCTCTGATAGATTTCAGACGTCTTCAAACATTTTAATGTCACTCACTCAAACTGAAACAATTGAAATCATGTTTGCAAATATTTCTTAACTGTAATTCTAGTGAACATCTATGTATTGTCAAATGTATTAGAAAGTAACATGACTATTTATTTTAAATAGTGTATGTCTTTTCACTAACCAAGATCTCTGAGCCCATTATTTAAAGCAAGACTTAGCAAAGCCCAGGTCTGTGTTAAATACTGAGCTATTGCACACACTAGGTGGATTTACCCCTTACACTTGTGGAACTTACAGTTTCATAGCTAACCCAATTATTGACGATTTTACTGTAGACATTCCTTTTGTTTTCAAAGATTACAAAAAGCCAGGAGAATAAATTACAATTATTATTTGGGGCTAATTCTAATACTAGGAGGTAATCCAGTGGTTTTCAATGCAGAGGGTATCACCCCATAGAGAGCATTTTGATAATGAATGGCAGTTGTTCCTGATGACATAATGACTGAAGGTCACTACTGCCCTTTAGAAGGTAGGGCTAGGATGGCTAGAATAGTGCACTACTCAGGACAGTTCTGCAGAACAAAAACTTTCCCATATCCTACAAGCTTTTGAATGTCATGCAAGACATTGATTTAGGTTTTGAAGACCTGCTTCTAATGATTTGAGCATAGATGCTAACTCCATTGACATATAAGCACAAAGTATGGTTTCAATGCACAGCGAATTTTCTAGATCCATAACTACTTTATAATTTGAGAGGTTACACGTTGTATAATCACTTTGAATCACCAATACATCACAAGTGTATCAGTCTATATTGCTCTCACACATATCATAATATAGTATTACATATTATATTACATATTACATTATGGTGAATCTACATTAGGTACAAATGTCTGCCAAATGTATTATTTATTCTATTGTAATGGAGTATCAAATATTTATTATAATTAGCATATGAAGATATAATTATTAAATTTTAACATAGTTATATCATTATCAATTATTTCTCCCTTTAATATTAAGACACTATATTAAAACTTTGTATAACAGATTTTATTATTCATAAATTTTATTTACATAATAAAAGGGGTTAAAAAATATTTGTTATAGGCAGCAAACCACATTACCATGTATGTACCTATGCAACAATCTTGCATGTTCTTCACATGTACCCCAAAACCGAAAATGCAATAAAATATATTTAAAAATATATTTGTTATAAAATATTGATAGTGTTGGAAATCACCAACTTCACCCAACAAGCTAGCAAATTAATTACCCAGGGTCTTTATTTGTTGCAAGGGAAAGCCATTGGAACTATATAAGGAAGTGGCTTGGATGAATGTGTTCATTATTTTAGCTCATTATTTATAAATGCATTATTCCTGGGATTCAATTTGGAAATACCTACAGGCAGGAACTGGCTCCATAAAGTATCCAAACATTGTAACGTGAATAACTCTTGCATCAAATAAAAAACCCCTCCCCAGGCATCTTTTATGTTTGTTCTATTCATTGTAGGTGAACTCACACAGTAGAGTTTGAATTTGATTCTTTTTTGCTGAACAGAAAATGGTGGTTTACGGGCAGCTAAAAATATCTGTTAATCCACGAAAAAGTCTAGAAATCATGAGAAACAAAAAATATTCCACGTAATCCCAGACACCTAGAAAAGGCAATCAAAAAGGGAAGAGGGACATGCAATTGTATTTATCTCTATTTTGGGTAGGATCACATTTTATTTACTGTCACTTTAACATTTCAAATAATATACATTTTGCCTTCCAGTCATTTCTAGTACTCGAAACTGATACAATGTGTAATTATAGTTAATTGTTGGCATAGTTCCTAGGTTGTTTGAAAATATATTTTCAGGAGCCAAATCTTAGGACTGGCATTGAATATGATGTGAACAATTAGCTATGCAGCATGACACAAATAAACCTGCATCCAAGCCAAACTCAAGGAAGCAATGAGCTTGGATATATTTATTAAGCATACATCCACCGTTGCTGGATAAGTTAGGTCAAGGAGACCTCCTGCTCAAGGGGCCTGAAAATTAAGAACATCAACTCAAATTGGGAGGATGTAGGGGAGTGCAGTGTAGACCCTACCCTGATCATATTCATAAATTTTGAGAAACAAAAAACATTCCATGTAATCCCAGACACCTAGAAAAGGCAATAAAAAAGGGAAGAGGGACATGCAATTGTATTTATCTCTATTTTGGGTAGGATCACATTTTATTTACTATCACTTTAACATTTCAAATAATATACATTTTGCCTTCCAGTCATTTCTAATTTAATATTCTAGTGGTTTAATTTGCTAGTGTGGTTTGTTACTCGCTGACTTCTCTTGCCATTTCACAATATGTTCTTCCCCGCTTTGCGTTTAATTATATTAACAAATAAAGACCCTGGGTAGTGAATTTGCTAGCTTGTTGGGTGAAGTTGGTGATTTCCAACACTATCAATATTTTATAACAAATATATTTTAAAATATATTTTATCGCATTTTCAGTTTTGGGGTACATGTGAAGAACATGCAAGATTGTTGCATAGGTACATACATGGTAATGTGGTTTGCTGCCTATAACAAATATTTTTTAACCCCTTTTATTATGTAAATAAAATTTATGAATAAATTGAGGCAGCAGGGTACAGTGGTATTAGGACATGGATTCTGGAGTTACCCTGCTATTCCAATTCCAGCTTAGCCACCAATTGCTCTGTGACTTTGGGCAAGTTCCTTAATCATTCTGTAACCCCATGTCCACATGTGTAAAATGAGGCTGATGGTAATAACTGTATCTATTTGACAAAGTTGTTATGAGGAGGAACTAGCTAATGTAATTAACATACCCAGAACAGTGTGTGGCATTTAGGGAGTGCCATACATAGAATCACTGGTTAAATAAGTTCAATTTATCAAATACACACATCATATATAAATACTATAATAAGGAGTGGTTCCCAAATTTCAATAGAGGAAGAAGTGTTTTGCCCTATGGTGCAAATGCAGTGCCAACACCAGGCTTTAAGTCAAATTGCAGATGTCTTCATATAGGCTGGAGAGGAGGCAATGTGAGTAAGGAAAGGCTAAAGCCGCAACACTCCACCTCCCGTTTCCCACCTCCCACCTCCCACCCAGTGGTCACTTCACTGCGCAACTCACTCTACAGTACTGATAATTAAACGCAAAGCGGGGAAGAGCATATTGTGAAATGGCAAGAGAAGTCAGTGAGTAGCAAACCGCACTAGCAAAGGAATAAAGGGGAATTTACTTAATTTCCTCCCTCTAGTCTGGAATGATCTGCCAGAGAGCTGAGAAATCTTACTTGATTTATTTAGCAAATATTTGTGGAGGCCTATTATGTGTGAACTGTGATATTAGGCAACAGGAATTGGAATAAAGAGATTCTTGCCCTCAAAGGAATCTACAGTCTTTGTGAAGAAACACATATAGACTCAGACAAACCACTGAGAATATTAAAAGGGAAGAGGAAGGGGTTTTTAGGAAAAAAGCTAAGTGGTAGTGGTTGGTGGTAGAGTTGCCATCCTGGGTACAGGGAAGGCTGGTGTTGGCAGTGCATGGAATGACAGCGGAGGGTGTGGCAGGGAAGCTTGGTGCACACAAGCAGAAAGCCACAGATGGCCATACAAGAAAAGGCAGGGGCAAAGTAATGAAGAGCTGGACGTAAAAGCACACATAACGATTTGAAACAGATTTACTTGAGACCCACTGAAAGAAGAAAGGCCTCTGTATTTGAGCTCTTCGAGTGCAAGTGAAAGTAAGAAAACCCAGTAGGCCTCACTAAAAACAAAGCGTATCATCAAGTTTTGTATCCAGGTTTAAATGGAAGTTGCCTCTGAGATGCCTGCAAGCAGAGTCTATGGGCCTTTCTAGGTGTCCCTTGCCTCTCTTTGCTCTGTTTCTCAGACTATGGGATTTATTCCAAACAGCTAAGACACATGGTGGAGATGGCTTCCAGCAGTACTGGCCACACAGGAAACACACCGTCTCCTCATCAGGAAAAAAAATAACCTGTGAGGAACTGCCTGACATATTACCAGTCAAATAAGTAACCTGGACCAGTCTCTCAGCCGGGTAAGCAGAGGCTTCTAAAGAGATAGCAACTCGGCCAGGCATGGAGGCTCACGCCTGTAATCTCAGTACTTTGGGAGGCTGAGGTGGGCTGATCATGAGTTCAAGAGATGGAGACCATCCTGGCCAACATGATGAAAATACAAAAATTAGCTGGGCTTGGTAGTGCACGCCTGTAGTCCCAGCTACTTGGGAGGCTGAGGTAGGAGAATCGCTTGAACTTGGGAAGCAGAGGTTGTAGTGAGCCGAGATCACCTCACTGTACTCCAGCCTGGCAACAGAGTGAGACTCTGTCTTAAAAAAAAAAAAAAAGATAGCAACTCCTAAATGGTTTTCTGGGCTAGAGCTGGGAAGGAGTGTGAGTGGCAAGCCTCAGCTTCAATCTACTTGTAGTGGTAAGAGTGCTGCCTCCATTAGGAGTGAGCAGCATTACTGAGTAGGCTGTGCCAATATTCCTTTTGTGGAAAGGGCACTAGGAGCCCATGAATGGTGTCAGGTCAGATGTGGGGCAGGAGGTTGAACTTCGCCATTGGAAGGAACCTTCAGTCTCTTATATCTACTTGGACATGTGGTCTCCAATATTCTCTCAATGCATGGCAAACCACTCACATCTTCTTAGTCAGAATAGAGCATTTTTGTTTGTTTGTTTGTTTGTTAAGCTCTTCATTCTAGCAAATAAAGACCCTGAAGATTGTTGTCTCATGTGGACAGCTGCAGGTGGCTTCCATTCAGGCACATCACAGGAAGCATCGCAGACTAATGCCCATGCAGGAATATAGAGCCTGTGCCACAGAGAAGCCCGTTGTAACGGATGCACAGCAGCCAGCAGGCACACATGCAAACGCGTATGCCGAGAACTAGTAGTAATCCTTTATTTGCCTTTTCTTTCCTCCTCCTGTCTCACACAATACCCACAGTCTATTCAGAGTCTTCTCTAAGAACTGGCAATTTCCAGGCTTTCTGGTTTCTCTCCCAATTATCTCTCCTCCCACCTCAGGACATATCCACTCTTGCAGAGATTTTTCCCTTAGTCTAGGTGACGTGCTGGGCCAGAGGCTGGCTGTGGCCTTGACTTGATGTGATGCTTGGCCTTTATGCTGATAGCTTGAGCATTTTTTCACTCTGTAACCTAGTGAGTGAGTAAAGACCCTGCATGACCAGCCTGACTGGATGCTCCCTTCATATGGGCTTTCTCAGTGCAGCAATGGGCTATTCTTGCTTTAACAAGGGTCCTTGAAATGTCACTTTTTGATCAAGTGCTAGTCCTAGCTTTCCACCTAACTGTGGCATCTGGAAACAGAGCTCAGAAGCTGTTGGCCAGCATGTCTGGTGATAGGCCTCCTTGTATAAGACTTGCCATCCAGGGAGAGGGAAGAGGAATAGAGAGATAGGTAGGCAGATGATTGATTGATAGACAGACGGATAGATAGATAGACAGACAAAGAAAGCAAGTAAGAAAGAAGGAAAAGTAGGGAGATAAGCAGAATGACAGAGAATATATGTATGTATGTGTATATATGTATCAAAGAGAATACACACACACACACGCACGCACACACACCCCATACCTGCATTCATATATACACATGTATCTGAGCAGATTCATATACACACCCCATACCTGCATTCATATATGCACAGATACATGTGTATATATGAATGCAGGTATGGGGTGTGTGCATATGTGTGTGTGTGTGCGTGTGTGTGTGTGTGTGTGTGTATTCTCTTTGATATGGTCCAGCACAGATGGGACGTTTCATCCAGAAGCAATGATGCATAGGGCATTTCATTATGGGCTTTTAGAAACGATAAGCTTTTTCTGGACTTACATATTATTCTACCTGTCATAAAAGGAACATTTTACAAATGGAACTATTTGTCTGCAGTTAAATGAAAGCACATCCTTTCAAGCCTGCCTCTAGCCCACATTCCACTGGGTTTCTAGGAGAAGCATGGTTTCCAGAGTTTCTGCCCAGCTATTCAAGACAGTTTGGGGTCCCAGTGTGGGATATATCTGTAGGTAACGTGAGAGCATTTAAGCAAATATTCCTTTTTAAACTAGGTAAATAAATCTGCAAGAAGGGTGCAGTGAAACAAAGAGAGAATAGAGGTTCATTTTAAAAGTGCTTCTGGAGAAAGGCAGTTTGCAAGATATACAGGAGAAGGGGTGAAGAGAAGAATGGCAAAAATGAATTTTCCCACCATACAGTTGGCTGAAACATCACATGCCTCAATTTATCCTAATGACAAGATGGGGAGATTATTACATGCTACTGTCTTCACAGTCATTATTAGTTCTGGGACAAATAAGAACTTGCAATGACTGATCCCTAGATTATCTCATAAACCTCTGGCTTTATCAAAAGTTAGTAAGAATAATAATGAATAATGATGCCTAGAGTTTACATAGGATGCTATAGGTCCTTGAGGCCTTTGCAGATGTTGGTTCTCTACCTGGAACACCATCCCCGACATATTCACTGTCCCCTGACTGCTACTTACTTGGACAACTTATACTATTCTTAAAGTCTAACTTAAAAATGACTTTCTAAAATAGGCCTTCCCTGGCACTCCTAGACTAGGTTATATTTCCTTGTTATATCCTCTCATGGTACCCTGCACTTTCCTTTATATATATTTAGTTACTATCTTCTGCTCACCAGATCTAAAGGACCTCGTCATCAGGACAACTATACCCACAGTGTGCAGAGTAATACCATTACATAGCAGGTGCTCACGAAAAAGCTTCACTATATTGCAAATGAGGCTGAGGGTTAGAGCTGAATTTAAGCCCTGGATGAGGCAATCATTGAATTATATGACCTCAGATAAGTCCCTTGATTTCCCTAACCTCAGTAAAATCATGCATTGCTCAACAATGAGGATACATTCTGAGAAATGCATCATTAAGTGATTTTTGTCATTGTGTGATTATAGTGCATTTACACAAACCTAGATAGCATAGCCTACTTGACACCTAGGCTATGAAGTATAACCTATTGCTCCTAGGCTGTGAACTTGTACAATATGTTACTATACTGAATACTGTAGGCAATTATAATACAATAGTAAATATGCATCTAAATGTATAAAAGGTACAGTAAAAATATAGCATTACAATTTCATGGGACCACTGTTGTACATGCGGTCCATTGTTGACCAAAATGTCTTTATGTGGTGCATGGCTGCATTTTCATTTGTAAAATGTGGATAAAATGGTGCCTCGAGTTATTACATGTTGATCACCCAGCAGTATTCAGAGCCCACTTGAGGTTAGCCATCAGGGATATTAAATGAGACCAATCAGTGTGGTGGCCAGCTGCAGTCATTTATTCAAACACAGGGTTGTTGCATTTAACCAGTGTTGAAGTGTTTCAATGAATAAAATAAAGTGGTGATAAAACAGTACCTACAGTTGCTAAATGAACTACTACTTTAAAAAAATTTTTAATTATTTTAGAGACAGGATCTCACTCTATCACCCATGCTGAAATGCACTGGCACAATCATAGTTCACTGTAGCCTCTTATTCCTAGACTCAAGCAGTCCTCCTGCCCGTGCCTCCCAAAGTGCTGGGATTACAGCTGAGAGCCACCATGGTTGGCCTCAAACTCATGGTATCGTTCACCATACAAATCATGCAAAGAAAAGCTAAATACTGATGCAATTATACTATTTAATGTCTGGCAGTAGGTAAACAAACTCATTTACATTTTTAAACAGAAAAGTAACACACTTGTCAGTAATTAGTAGAGTAGTTAGTGTAGGCGCGGGAGCCAGACTGAGTAGGTTTAAAACCTGGCTCTACCATTTACCATCTCTGTGACCTGGGATATGTTCATTAATCCATGCCATGAGACTATCCTATTTACTTCCCTCCCTGCTACAGCCATACATATACTGCTCTGCCCCCATCCTCCCTCCTCATTTCAGACCCTGGATCACTTCCTCTCCCAACACTTCTCCATAATTTTTGGTAACTTCAGTATCCACTAAGATCAAGTCACTCCGCTCTTTGACCTTTCTCCTCTAATAATCCTATCTCTATCCTCCTTTTCTCATGGTCATATCCTAGATTACCAATATCTGCAACCCCTCCTTGGTCTCAATTTCAAGAATCCCAATATCTAAGCATCATCTCCTACTTTCCCAACTTACTGTTTCTAATACCACGACAATTTTCTACCTGCTGGATGCCTGGAATTTATTTATTCTACCTCTGTTTTCCTGACCTTCAACCACCTCGTGTACATTCTTCCTTCTTTTTTCGGATTAAATTATGTCATCCATTATTGTAATCCTCCCTTTCGTGTAACCTCAACTCCCACACCCCTCCATCACTTCATCATACTTGTCTGAAACACTCCAACACTGGTTAAACTCAATGACCCTGTGGCTCCATTTCTGCATTTGCACAGATGAATGCAGCTGGCCGCCACACTGATTAGTCTCATTTAAAATCCCTGACTGCTAACCTCAAGTAGGCTCTTGAATACTGCCCAGTGATGAAACTACATTTTCCTTGTTCATTCACTCTCCCTTTCTCTAGATCACTTTTTCATACCTTCTTTCTCCTCAAACCTCCGGTACCTTTTCCCCTATCTTCTCCCTCAGCAAATGATGTGCTTCCTCAATAACTGAGAAAATGGAGGTAATCAAGACGCAAAGCTTTCACCACCACATCCACCTACCTGCCTGCCCATGCCTATTACTTGGGCCTCCTTCCAGTAATTAGGCATGAGCAGTCTCTGTTCCTGACTAAAGTGCTGCCATCCCAGCTCACCCCTGGCATTTCATAGGCAATGGGATATAAGACCGGCCCTCGATGGAAGTTACCAGTGCAAACGCCCCTTTGCTCCTATGACCTCAGGTAAATAAGAGCACCACAGATCCTCAACTTCTTCACATGTAAAATGGGAATCACGAGGTATAGTATACATCACAAAAACATTATATTGTTGAATAGTGTGTATAAATAAATTTCAAATTCTTGATAATCTTTGGCTATTAATTTATAATCATTATTGTGGGTAACTTTCATTCTATATTTTATGCATATGTGCACATGTGTGCTTTATATAAATTAATTTCATTTAAAGATAGAGCATTAAAAAACTGACACAATCCCTACCTTCTGTGGATCAAATTTCTCATCTATAAATTAGGGATAATAATATTATCTACCTCATCAACTGCATAGGGTTGATTTTTTTTTAATATGTGCAAATAACTTTCAATAACTTTGGAATGCATTCAATTTTTAATAAATATTAACTGTTATGCACACATTAATAGGAATTTTGATTCTAAATGCTGAAAAGAAATTTTATAGACATATCAAATGGTTTTGAAACTAGTAGTAGTGAACACAGTGTTGTACGTTTTCTTCTAGATTTTGAAACTCAGGGATACAACCTTGACCCAAAACATGGCAATAAACACAAATACACATACACACACATGCATGTACATAAATGTAGAGTTCACACTTGACATTTTGGTCATCACACTCCGCCTTTTAGTCAACAAAGAGCAAGTCAGAGAATAAGAAAACTGAGGGGGACTGCCATGGGCCCCAGTTCTGCTGGAGGCATTTATACCTTGACTCCCAGCATCTGACTTAGAGGGAAAAGGGCTAGATGCTCCTTTGATTTAAGGGTCATCAAAGAAGGCAGAGGCAGAGTCCATCTGTCCTCAAATGGGGACGCTTAGCCCAGAAAACTGTATTTTCCCTGTATATTTTGGGATCAAGAATTATATAAGGCGAAGGGAAGAAATCTTGAGTGGGTCAGAAAAAGCTGGTAATAGCAGCTGCCATTTATTGTGCATTTCCACGTACCCGGCAGGTACTATGCTCAGCGCTGTCCATGTGTCATTTCACAGCCACCTAGAGAACTCTACAGCTGTGTTATTATCCCCAAGTGGCAAAGGTGAGCAAGAGCTCAGCAAGGCCATGTCAAGGTCATACTGCTAGTAAGGGGCAGAGGGGAGGACTGTCATGGAGCACATAGCCAGGGATTTCTCCCACACCTTGCTCTGCTCTTCTCCCCATCATGGGCATAAAGCTGTTGGAGAAAATGTACTAAGGCAGCACTGAGTCTACACACAGGGCTGTTGGCTGGGCATCAGCTTAGCTTGTCCACCTCTGGCCTCCAGGTACAAAGCGGCAGGTGGAGCAGAAGTTATCTGTAGTGCACAGAAAGCATTACCTGCCCCTTGCCTGTGTTTTCACAGGGCAATACTAGTATACACCATGCTGTATTAGAGTCACTTATCTGTCCTCCTCTATAAATATTCTCTCATTGAAATAGCTACTGAATCTCCTTTATCGTGGCATCTTTCATAAGCAGAATTGTTCCCAAACTTTGTTATATCAGATTCACCCAACATACGGGTAAATAACTGTCTCATTTTGATTGCTCAAATTTTGATTGCTCTCATTTCTCCAATCTAGGGTTGGGTCAAACATCAGTATTTTTAAAATGTTAGGTGCATGATTCTAAAGCACACAATAGGTTGGGAATTGCTGACCTAACATGTGCACATTCACATCTTAGCTGATCTTTATGGATGAGTTTGACATTCTTTATAATATAATTGCCATAGAAACAGAAATTGTAATCCAGCCTAAGAATTCATTGGAATCCATTTTTTAAATTTCTGAATAATGAGAGGTGAAGCATATTGAGTTCCTTCCTGTTCCCTTTACTGATGAATTAAGATATCCCAAATCTCATTTCAATTATATGAGATGTACATTCACCTTTTAAAAACTGTCAGTCATTTTTATTTCTAAGGATCAACAGTTCCATTAAAACAATACTATGCAGCATTGAGATTTTCCCACATTCAGAAATGCATCTACAGGCACAGATGCCCCCACCTATGCACACATACACACATGTGGTCATGCACATGTGACACACACACACTAACACACACAAGTCACTGCTGCAGCATTTTCTTTGCGGGTTGGGAGTCAGACAGCTGGTGAGACTCAAGACTGCTCTCTTCCTCCTCTCTCACCCTGCAAGCAGCTGCTACAGACACTGAAAGCAGTCAGGCAGAAAGAGCATGCTGAGAGCAGGGTCCCTTGCTGACCAACACTGAGCCTGCAGTCTCTCACACAAATCACCCCAGGAAAGTCTCACCATGGCTTGAGTTTTGTGGGTGAGCTCTGAAGTCAGATAATCTCCATTCAAGTTCAAGTTCTAGATTCAAAACCCTTGTTAACTTCATGCAACAGATACAGCTAAAGATATTTTACCTTTCCAAGCTTCAGTTTCCTTTTCTTTAAAATAGTGATAATAGTAACTACTGTTACTTCTAGGACTGTAAGGAGATTAACTGAATGAATAAATATTCTTTCAGTACAGTGACTGTAATATAGTTGCCACTCTTGAAATGTAAGTTTCCTCCCTCCACTTCTCTCTGGTTCTGCATCTAAAGGCTCAGTTGACTTTTACTTTGGCTAATGCAGCCAGGGTCTCAAGTTCAGTGGTCCTGAAAGCTTGTTAGTCTCGTTTACTCCTGTCCACGGGCACAGCCTGCCATGTGACCCACGACGCCCATCTTTGCTCACAAATGAACAGGACAAGAGCTTGGCAATGGATCTGTGTAAATCCATCCCTGTACAAGAAAAACAGTTTAACGCCTATTCATGATTGAATGTTACATCCCTGTACCAAGCAGGGTGTAAACTTGGGGCCTCCTTCTCCACCACAGACACTCACATTAAATTCCAGTGACAAGGCAGGAGAGTGAACAGTACTAGCACAAGAGGCAGTGGATAATAAGGGACAGGACATACAATAGAAAACATGGCTTCCTACACTTCTGTAATTTTATGCCAGGAGAACCTGACAATATAAATAAACCAGGGAAGAATACAATATCCATCAAGGAAGTATATTTAGTATAGAACTTCTACCCTTTTCCCAGAGTCCGTTTCCAGGTACGAATCTGCTTAAATCCAACATATATTTAGCAAGTTTCACTATTAATTCAGTCACTTATTCATTTCTTTATCTATTTACTTAAAAAGTATTAACCAGTTGCCATGTAAAAAAAACTAGCTAAACACTGTCAAGGGACATAGAAATGATTAGTACACATTTTCTGCATCAAGAACGTCATTAGTGTACTGATTTATTCCTCAAGTGTTTATCACACACCTCTGATGAGACAGACGTTACGTGGAGCACTGGGCTACACAGATAAAAGGCTGGGTCCTTGTCCTGGGTCAGGAACCAATGAAACCAGAATGCTAAGTAAACAAACTATGACATTTATTTTGTCAATTTTGATGATTGAACAAGTAAAAGCCGTGACTTTCTGTGCATTTACTACTAGTCAATGAACCAAGTACTTTACATTTCTTTCACTTAATTCTCCTAGGAACCTCTGAGGCACAGCTGTTATATTTGTCTTATTTAACAGGTGGGGAAAGTGAGGCCTGGAGATATTAAATAACATAAGCCAAAGTCTCGTAGCTAACAAACAGCAGAGCCAGGGCTCGGACCCAGAGCACTCAGACACCAGAGCCCCAGCCAAGACCTCTGTGAGTTATCAACACCTGCTGCTGCAAGAGAACTGAGTCACTGGGCTGCACTGGCTGAAGGCTAATGACTTGGGGTCACATCCTCATTGCCAGGCAGGGGGGAAGGCATTTCAAGTGAAATGGGAGTGAGGGGGTTCAGAGGAAGAAGAAATCACATCCTGTTTAAGGGTCAGGAAACAGCTCAGTCATGAATTGCTATTTTAAATAAGCTTTAAGCTTTGAAGGATGCACTGAGTCTAGGCATTGCAGATGCAGAAGGAAAGGAGGCTCGCTGCAGAAATAACGGCATGAACAAAGGCATGAGGATGGGTGGATGTGAGGGAACGTCAGAAACAGCGAAGGGTCCAGCTCATCTGAAATGTAGGATGCGCAGAGATGGGAAAAATAAATTAAAGCCATAACATGATGGTACCTGAAAGCAAATCCATACTTGGGTAGCCAATGGGGAGCCACTGATGGGTTTTGAACACAGGAGAATAGCATCAGAATTTTGCTTCCATGAAAGCAGGATAAATGGGAAAGAGAAACCCAGAGCGAGAGGAACCAGGAGAGAAACATTTTGCAATCAAGGTAAAATTAGTAATTAGGATCTGAATTTGGTGAATTTGAAAAAGAAGGACAATTCTTAAGAAGAATTTCTTGGAAGATATTTTAAGCAGTGGTTGAGGAAGAGAAAATAGTGTAAGATGGCCTCAGAGTTTTGAGCTAGAAGGACCAGAAGAATGATTTTGCCATGAATAGAAACAAGTAGTTCTAGAGGATGATTTTGTGTGTAGGGGTAAGGGGAAGGTCTAGTGGGGCAAGAAATATTGAAGTTGAATTGAAAAGGCTGAGCGTTATCTGTGAACATCTGGCAAGATACACAGCAGGCAGCTAGCTAAGCAGAGCTGACATTCAAAAGAGAGGCAAGTGCAGGCATAAAGATTAGGAGTCAACAGGAAGGACACAGAAACAGAAGACAGTAAACACAAGGCCAGTGACCGATCACTTAACATTCCCATTGTATAGATAAGCTCACTGAGGCACAGAGAGGCTTCATTGCCAAAATCGCACCCAAGAGAAATGAGGAAATATTCACTACTTCATTCAGAAAATATGCATTCAGCAGCTGGCATGGCCAAGCTCTGTGCTCTGGAGATACAGAGGCGAACAGAAGCAAAGATGATGGGGGTCTGCTACAGGAAGTTTCATCAATATATAAGCACACGTTGAGAAGAGTGCTCGGAAGAAAGGAAACAGTCCTTGAGCACGTATGGTCAAGGGGAGCCTCTCTGAGAAAGTGAGGGTTAAGCCCTGGGCTACAGGGGGAACATGCTACCTCCCTGCTTTAAATCCTCACCCTGGTCATCAAGGCTCCTGCATGATCTAGCCCTTGCCAACCACACCAACCTTGCCCATTGCCTCTCTCTCCCTGCCCATGAGAATAGAGCAGTGGTGGCTGACAGTTCCTAGAAGGGGCCTGGCTTTCTCCCCTTCCAGCGCCATTCGGGGTGCCCTAGCCCTGAAAAGCTCTTGCCCTCCCTTCTGACCTGGCTGGTCCTTTCTCATCTCTCAGTTTCAACTTAAACACGTTGCCTCAGAGAGGCCCTGGTTCCCCAATTTCAGGTTAGTCCACTCCTCCTTGTCTTTTACCCTCTTGTATTTTTCACAACCTGTAAGTACTTGTGAGGTATTTATTTAGTTGTTTGTTTTAGTGACTCCCTTGCCAGAGCATTAAACCCTCGAGGGCAGGGACCCTGTGAGCCTTCCCTTCACTGTATCAGCAGCATGTGGCAGAGTTCAAAACGCAGCAAAGCCCTCAGGAAACAAAATAAAACAAAGCCAAACTGTGTAATGAATGATTCTGGTGATTATAAGTTAGCAGAGTGTGTGATATTAGAAAAAACAATTTCTATGAATGTGCTGTTTGTATGCATGTGTATGAGAGAGAGAGTTTGTGTGTGTAAGGGATACGAAAAGAGGAAGAGAAAGAGAGGGAGAGACTGCCAAATTGAGTTTAAACTTTCAAGATAATAATTATAACACTAGTAACAACAATCTTCATTAAGAAATCACTTGGTGATAAAAGTAAAGACAAACTGAGAAAAACCTTATGGGAGAGTTAAAGGGTCAAAGGATCACTTGACATTTGAATAAGGGATAGAGGATGTGTAGGTACGATCATAAAAGCAAGAAGTGGCTGACTAGGTGTGGGGGGGGCAAAGATTGAAGAAATAGAGGAGTTGGAACAACAATTTAGGGTGAATTTCACTGTGACACTGAGAACACATCCGCTTCAAAGACAGGAGTGAGAGAGGGTGAAGAAGAGGAGAGGTGACAGGAAGTAAGATGGCAGGAAGGTGAGGGAGCCAGGTTCCCATTTTACTAGGTTAGATCTGAGGTTCAGGGCTGAGAGGGAGGGTCCAGGACAGAGCTGAGGCCTGAGGAGACCGGACAGGTTTTCGGGCTTTGGCACATGACAAGAAATGCGTGAGAAGAGTTCGATGCTGCTAGAGTCCCTGGCTGGATTTACAGAATGCCTACCCACAGCCAACTTCTGAGACTCTCCCAAACTCTAGGAAGCTCCAGAGCAGCAGAGAAACAACACAGAAAACCACTGCAAGGCTGAGGATGGGCCAGGCAGGGTGGCAGAAGACAAAAGGGAGGAGGATTGTGGGGTGAGATCTAGGTAGGGTAGGGAGGAAGCCACTGTGAGGCTCGGGATGGGCTGGGCAGGGTGGCAGAAGATAAAAGGCACGAGGATTGGGGGTGAGCTCTAGGTTGGGTCAGGGGGAAATAAAGCCAGAAATGTGGCAAAGGACTTGATGACATTGGGAAATAAGATTAAAGAGAGGAGTTCTGGGTGGGATGGAATGGGGCAAGGAGAAGCTGAGAGACCAGAGAACTTCAGGTTCAAATGCTAAAAGCTGGGATGCTTTTAGGATCATGACAGTCTTGGTAATTACCTAAAATAAAGAAGAATTTGAAGATATTGAAAAACGAAGAAATCCGTTAGAAGCATAATTAACATGAATGCTTCTCCTTTCATTCAATCAGCAAACATTATTGTGGGTTTATTATATGCCAGACACCACAGTAAGCACTGAGGAAATAGGCCAGGTGTGGTGGCTCACATCTGTCATCCCAGCACTTTGGGAGGCTGAGGTGGGTGGATCACCTGAGGTCAGGAGTTCGAGATCAGCCTGACCAAAATGGTAAAACCCTATCTCTACTAAAAATACAAAAATTAGCTGGGCGTGGTGGCATGCGCCTGTAATCCCAGCTACTCAGGAGGCTGAGGCAGGACAATTAATTGAACCCGGAAGACGGAGGCTACAGTGAGCCAAGGTCGTACCACTGCACTCCAGCCTGGGTGACAGAAGGAGGAAAAAAAAAAAGTAAGCACTGAGGAAATGAAGTCTTATAGATATGACAACTCTCCTCCAGGACCTACAGCTTAAGGAAAGAAACAAGTAAGCAGATGATTATTATACCTAGTGACGAGCTGAATTTTGTCCTCCCAAAAAGATATGTTGAAATTCTAACCCCCAGTACCTCCAAACGTGACCTGATTTGGAAATAGGGTCTTTGCAGGTGTAATTAGTTAAGATGAGGTCAGCCTGGTGTACGGGGTCCCAAAATCCAATTATGACTGGTGTCCGTTTAACAAGATGGCCACGTGTAACACAGACACACACAGGGAGAATGGTACTAGAAGGTGGAGGCAGAGACTGAAGTGATGCATCTTTAAGCCAGGGAATGCCTGGAGCAACCAGAGCTGGACAGCTCTAAGTGATATTGAAGGAGTTGAACAAGCATGATGTGGTAATTGACTGAGGATGCGGAAGAGAGAGGAGTCTGGCATGAGTCTCATAGATCAGCTTGAACACCAGGTGGTGGCAGCTCTGTTCAGTTCACTGTGCTAGGGAAAGGAGGAAAACATTTGAACTAGGAGTTCAGTTTTGAACATATCAAGTTTTGGATTGTTAGGCTGGGTAGGAATGAGCTTATGAGAGGCAATGAGGTGAAGACTGGTGCCTGTTTCGTTGTGCCAAATAAAAGGGTCTTGAGAAGTCAACAAGAGGTAACTAACTAGAAGGAGAGGTCAGCAGGAAGACGGAAGAGGCCTGAGTATGCAGAATTCAGTCAGTAAAGGGGCTTTTACAACTAAATGTGCCCAAAGCTTCCAGCTGCAGGATAAGCATGAGGCTGTATCTCTGCAAATTTCTTCTCCAGAGGACTGGCCAATCCAAAAAAAAGTCCTGTGAATTACAGGGTTTGTTATTAATTGATTCCTGTGGGAAAGAAATAGGAGGAAGACAGCGAACGAGATTCCAAAGCCATGGCTTTAGCAACTGCATTTATCCTGGGAAATAATGAGGGCCATGCAACCTATGGTCCAATTCAGAGATGGCTTATTGGACACCACCTTTGCTTAGAGCAGCCATTCGCAAACCTCGGCATGCACCAGAATTATCTGGAGGGCTGATTAAAATGTGAATTTCTGCGCCCCACCTCAAGAGTGTCTGATTCAGTAGGTCTGGGGTGGGCTGGAGAATTTGCATTTATGACAAGTTCTTATGTCTACAGCCTACCACCCCTGAATGTGCTCAATCTCACCTGATCTAGTAAGTTCTCAGGTGACGTGAGGCTGCTGGACTGTGAATCAGACTTTGAGAACAACCATACTATCACTGGGTACCAGAATCACCTGGAGAACTTTTCATCTTCAGAAATTTCTGATTTAGTAGGTCTGATAGGAGGCATGGTCATGGGTATGTTTTAATATACCCAAAGAGATTCTAATGTGCAGCACAGAGAACAAATGCTTCACTTTGTGCCTAGCCCCATGATAGACAACCCAGGAACACAGAGTGAAAAGACCTAGCCTGAGCCTTCAGTAGTTCCTCGTCTAGCAGGGACAATGGTCGTCTGCATCTGTTGATGAAAGGTAAGGAAGGTAAGGAATGGAGGGATGGAAAAGCAGTGTGAAACTAAGGGGAGGCAGGGAAAGCCGCAGATGACGATTGAGGGGGGATTTGCAAACGGACGCTGGAAGACAGAAAAGGTCTGATGTTTCCAGGTATGCACACAGGAAGGAGAGCAGCCATGATGTTGCGGTGGGTAAAATTTGATGATGAAAGAGGGAGGGTCCAGTCCAGGAAGGGGAGAGCTGAAGAATGTGTGAGAATGTGACTTGTTTGGATGATGCAAGTGGTTCAATGTGGCAGATGCACCAGGGTTGTGGAAGACAGAGGCCTGAGATGAGACTGGACAGGTAGGCAGGTTGATCTGGGTCATCAAGGGAGTCATGACAAGCCCCTGGAGATCTCCCAACACCATCTCCAGCACTCCCACTGGGCTCCCTTCCCTACCTCGCAGCCACGGCCTCTCCCTGAAAATCATCACAACTTTCTCAATTTTCTTGTTATTTTCCATGTAAAAGACAGATAGGAAAAAGCAATTCAGCACGTTGGTCTTGTTAGGCTTGCAGTAGATTTCAATCCTCTTTACTTATTTATGGACCTATTTCCCCAGGTGCTTCTTTTCCCTGGTATATGTGTAAACACCATTTTTATTCCACTTAATCCTTTTGGCAGCATTAACTCATTCTGCATTCACTTCTCTTATCTTTCCTAGGAAAAATATTCACAGACATAGTTAAAATTCACAGGGTTGTTTTTTGTTTTCTTCCCAAACTTGCTCTGATTTGGGGTGCGAGGACGTTTCCTTGCGTGGGCCATTTTTTGCTGAAGGCAACTCACTCATCGGCTCAAAATGTTTTCTGCTTTTTGCATCTCAGTGCCCCTGTGCTGTGCATACCAGACCCCTTCTCTCTCTCAAGCCTAGAATGTATTCACACTGACCTTGGACTTGGGCACAGTGGTTGGGCAGCCTCAGGCCTCTGCATGAACAAAAGATTTCAGATTCCTGTGGCTGATCCTCATGCATCTCCCAGCAGCCTCAATCCACTCATACAAATGACAGATGCTGGGTCTGCCACTGTTGAATTGTGCTGCTGTACAATGTTTCAGCCAGAGCCTTATCCATTTTGTCAAGCCAGTTGCAAGAGGAGACTTCAGGAAGTCCAGTGATTGTAACAGCCCAGCCAGAGGCAAGGTAGAGAAAGAGACAGCAGCGGAGGCTGTTCTCCATACCTCGTCGGCACTGTGAATGCTTTGCAATTTCTTGGGCCTCTCAGCATTCTGCAAGATGGGGCCTTTATTCTCTCTCCACACCACCGGTGCAGCAGCCAGCAACAAAAAGCTGAGGTTCAGTAATTGTTCAGTACAGACAGCAAGAAGAATGGAGTGTTGGAAAGTGCCATTCTGCAGTGCTTAGCTTTTGATTTCCTCTCTCTCCAATTTAAGCGGTGGAGGATGGTAAGCATTATTCCAGGGAAAAGGAAATGGAAGAACTTTACCTCCGTTAGAACCATCTGGAAATAAAAACCAGTGCCTTGTAAGGTAGTGAGGTTGCCATCACACTGAAAGCTCACCGGCTGGACCCTTTTGCTTGTGGACATGCTGTTGAGATTACAGCCTCCAGGGAAAGACTAGACTGGAGGAGATGATAAAATCCAAGGACTTAGAGACTACAGCCCTCACTGCAAACCCACTGCCATGTGTCCAATGAACAGTCATGAGCCTCAGTCCCAACATTTCTTCTTCTAGGGAAGACCATCCTATTCTGCAATGGCAATAAGCATTCAATGTTCTTCTGATCTGAGCTAAAATCTGCTTCTCTGTAACTTATACCTCTTATCTTCAGGTCTGCCTTTCTGGGGCAAAACAGAGCAAGCATCACTTTCTTGCTACCTATCAGCATGTCCTGCCTTCATTTCTTGTCCGGAATAAACATCCCCTTGTGCTTTACACACTCTTGCCAAATGACTGAGCGGTCTCTGTTCACTCTTGCCTGGATGTTCTCCAGTTTGTCACTGAACTGCCTTGACTTAAACCTTGAAGTCTGAGTAATCAGACCAACGTGCCATCAGACCAACATGCCATAGAGCAAGCTTCACAGAGGCTCCAACCCACCTCTCATCAACCCTTTCCTGGACATGCCAACCCTATCAACTCCATACAAGATGACATTAGACACGGCTCAGATGAGAGCTCTCACACTACCCATGAATTTGGCACTTGGGGCAAAGTGGCAAGCAGAACTCCCCCATTCTCACCACTCTTCCCTGCTATTGTGGATGTTCTGGGAACCACCCAGATCCCTCTTTCAGGAACCAGGCACTCAGCACCCCCAGGTGCAGCATGGCTGCTGCTGAACCACATGGGGTCCCTGTCTTGGAACTGTCCCCAGTTGAAGGCAGTTGCTTTGCCTTACAGAGGCCTCCTTCTCAGAGGCAGTCCACATCCAAGGGCTAGCTGATATGGGAGTCAAAGGCCCAATCCTTTGGCCTTAGTTTGGGATAACTGAAGGGCCAGCCCAGCTCCAGAGCTCCCATGGGACTGGCTGAAGCCTTTCTTGTCCTGGCCTTGGTGTTGAGCATCTCCCACTGCCCAGTCTGCTCCTCCCACTGCCCCACAGGGCTTTCTCTGAGAACTCTCCCCAGGAAACCTCCTGCATGCAAGTCCAGCCTCCAAGCCTGTACCCTGGGGAGCTGACCTACTACCTGCACCCACACACCTCTCTCTCCCCACAGGACTCGAGTCGAGCGTTTACACAGTGGTGAGAAAGTAACTCTGTGCCTTCGTGTCCCATAAGTTCTCTTCTTCAAATACAGGGACTTTTACCCTCTGAATATGAGTCTGCCTTGTGGGGAGAAGTCACCTGTTCTATGTGCACCAAAGGCCCTCTGTCACTCTTACCTGCCAGGGGTAAAACAAAGCGTAGATAACATGAAAAGTCTTTTCCTATGGCAAGAAACTGTTAGTGAGGAAGACCCAGAGTCCCTTCTGACCTGTGCAGGACCCAGTCTCCACCCTCACCTCTGTGGTCTTTGAGTCCTCCCCCAGCACTGCCCCACTGCCCACACACTGACACTCTTCTCTCCCCTCCCCACCTGGCCCCCCCTCTTCCCAGTCCTAAAGGTCACTGCAGCTTCTTCTCTTCTTTGTCGCTGCTCTTGGCCGTCACGGCACCCCTCACACTCTTTGCAACTTAAAAAAGACACGGGGCCAATCACACAAGGACCCGGGCTAAATCAAGTGGATCAGAGCGGCTGAATGGCAGGTTCTGCTTTTATTATTCCCCTTTGCTGTTTGCTGCTACCTGGTGGCTCCCTGGTGCCAGCCCAAAGCCAAGGAAGTGGGTCTGTGGGTGCAGATATCTTGCTGCACCTCATTCCTCTGCCCAAAGCTGCAATCCCAGATGCTAAAGTCCCTCTACCTAGACAGACATTGACCACTCCATCCTGTCCTTCTGAAGCACAGTTATTTGACTCCTGTTCTCTATTAAGTAGGATCTTTATTTTCAAACTGTCATCTTTAGTCTTATTTTATTGCTGCCCCCCCATCTCTACACATGCACACACATGCGCACGCGTGCATACACACACACACACACACACACACACACACACACACACACACACACACACAGAGTGTCTTTTTCTCCCATCCAAGATATTTTATTTTCATGCTGCAGAGGTGGCCAGCCCTGGAGTTTAAGCTGAAACCCTGATACACTCTGGTGGCCAGTGAGCAGAGGGAACTTGATGACAGGCTTCCAGAGGGTGGAGCTGAGAACCACCTCCTGTGCCAGTCTCTGAAGCTGATTCTCCAACCTGCTCTTTTGTCCCTAGAAGCATTGTCTCCCTTCATGGACACCTTCCAGCTTATTTCATTTTTTAGACTCTTCTTCAGCCCATTTCTCTTCACAACATTTGCACTCTTTGTGTACAGAAAAACCAGGAAGATGACAGAGCGACTGCTAGATCTAAATAAGAAATAAATTAAAGACAGCACCACACTTTGGAAAAGGGGTTCTGATCACTCCAGAAGGGAGAGTAAGAAATCACAACTTTAAAAATGTTGTAGAGAGATAAGGATTATTAACATCAAGAGAAAAACCACCATCTCGAGAGTCCAAAGCGCAGGTGCATTATGCCTGATTGACGTCCATTTCTGCAAGGAGGCGCATGTGGCTGGGGAGTACTAGGGAAGTTGGATGTAACACCTTACAGGTATAAAGGGATATGAAAAGACTCTGTGGATGTTTGTGCTTAAAGGGAAGTAAAAGTGATTTGGAAGTGGGGAGAAGGAGATAGCTCAAAATGTCTATTTTCTATCACTCTCATATTCATTAAGCCACCAAGACATAGAAGTTCCCTTTTATTGTCACTTAATATAGTCTCAAGGTTAAGCATGTGAAGTCAAGAGCCAGATGATCTGAGTTCAAAGCCTGAATTTGATGCTTATGAGAAATCTTGAGTAAATATTATCTCTGTGTCTCATTTCCTCCTATGTAGAACAATGATAAAAATGATATTCACCTTATTGGATAAGAAGAAGAAAATAGTAACTACCTTATAGGATTCCTAAAAAGGTGAAAGGAATGAATGCATGTTAAGTTCTCACAGTGGCAGTTACATGTTAAGCACCTGCTGTTATTGTTATCGTCATCATTACCTGTTGCAACTGTCTCCTAAATTGTTTCCTATACTATAATCTAATCTCACTAAAATCTAATGCAGTGGTTTACAATGGGGACAAGGGTGGATTTTGACCCGCCTCTTGATTAGGCAATATCTGGAGACTTTTTTTTTAATTATACTTTTAAGTTCTGGGGTACATATTCAGAACATGCAGGTTTGTTACATAGGTATACATGTGCCATGGTGGTTTGCTGCACCCATCAACCCATCATCTACATTAGGTATTTCTCCTAATGCTATCCCTCCCCAGCCCCACAACCCCTGACAGGCCCTGGTGTGTGATGTTCCCCTCCCTGTGTCCGTGTGTTCTCATTGTTCAACTCCAACTTATAATTGGGAATGTGCAGTGTTTGGTTTTCTGTTTTTGTGTTAGTTTGCTGAGAATGATGGTTTCCAGCTTTATCCATGTCCCTGCAAAGTACATGAACTCATCCTTTTTTATGGCTGCATAGTATTCCATGGTATATATGTGCCACATTTTCTTTATCCACTCTATCATTAATGAGCATGTGGCTTGGTTCCAAGTCTTTGCAATCGTGAACAATGCCACAACAAACATATATGTTCATGTATGGAGACACATTTAGGTGTCACAACTAGACGGTGGGGTGCTACATGTACACAGTTGAAGGGGTCAGGAACACTGCAGAACACCTACAATGCACAGGACAGCCTCTTACAACAAGGAATTATCAACCTCGAATGTTCATAGTGCTGAGGTTGAGAAACCCTGATCTAATGCAGGGGTCATAAAACTTTTTTGGTAAGCGGCCAGACAATAAATACTTTTGGCATTGCAAGCCATATAGTCTCTGTTGCAACTATGTAACTCTGCTGCTGTAGCACAAAAGGCCATGACCAATACATAAATGAATAGGTATCACTGCGTTCCAATAAAACTTTATTTACAAAAACAGGTGACAGGTCATATTTGGCCCGAGGGCAGTAGTTAGCAGAACCCTGATCTATTGCCTCCTGTGCCTTCCTATGATACCATGTTCATCATCCCGTCTCCTGCTTAAAATATACTCTATAGCTTCCCATTTCCTACTAGGTAAAATCCAAGCTTCTCGTTTGAAATTCGAAGCCTTCTGGCCACTGCCTACGTTTCTACCCTTAGCCTCTCTGCCTCTCCTCTCAGGATCCATTGCCTTTTCATGCCCACTGTTCCCTGAATAAGCCATGTGCATTTCTTCTTCTCCCCTTGTACTCTGCTCATGGTAACTTCCCTATCAGGCATATCCTCCAGTTAATTCCCAGGCTCTTTCCTTCTTTCCTTTCCTTCCATCCTTCATTTCAACAGGTGTGCCTAATGGCAGTGAGAGCAGTTAAGAAGATGTAATAAAATTCTAAAGGTAACGGATTGTCCCAGAGTAAGGCAATAGCTTTGGGAACAGCAAGAAGCAGCTAGGTTTGAGAGACACATCTGAGGCGAACAAAGAGGATTTGGCAACTAACAGGATGTGTGTGAACTCCAAACAGAGGGGAGAGTAATTTGGGGGCAATTATGGAGAATAACCCCAAAGTTTCTCATCTGGAAAAAAGAGTAGCTATTGATGCTATTTATATAGAAGAACGATGGGAGTTGGAGCAGGCATCAGGCTGGGAACAGGTCTCATGTTCAATTTTGGACAAGTTAATTTGAGATACTTGCATGAAATCCATGAACAAATATCCAAGAAGTAGTTGAAAATGGAGGCCTGAAACCAAGAAAAGAGACTAGGACTGGAGATAAAGATTTGGAAAACATAATCATATAGATCTGGGAGGCGGGGTCACCCAGAGAAAATGTGTTGTCTATTAACAGAAGGGAACAAAGGACCCTGCCAAAACTCCAGGAAGACGTAGAAATTGCAGAGGATGCTATTGGAAAAAAAAATCTTTCCTTTTAGATCCTCAAATATCTGAACTTTGACCAGGACAGTTTTATTATGGGAAAGGCTGAAGGCCAAGGTCTCACTTTGGGTTATTTGCAAATTAATAGACACAAAATAAAAAATAAACTCTTATCCCTAGTTATAGTAACAAAGCAATTTCCAAATGAATTCCTGACTCCTTCAAAAGAACTTGGCTCTGGGTCTAAACCTACATTCTATCCAAACATAAATGTGTTTGAGAGTCTCCAACTGATGTTAATTCTACCCTTGATAACAAAGCTCAGAGGCAGCATTTATTCCTTGAAAGAAACTAAGAGATACAAACCCATTTGCCTCTCTCCACTCTTCAAAGGGATTTTGGTTTAAAGATCGTGGAAACTTTTCAGAGTTGCATTTAGTAATTCTGTGTATATTCATATGCCTGGCATCTAGTGCCAGGTCATGGCTATAAGTACAGGGGAAAGAGAAATAACTCGCTGATGAAAGAAACTAAGATTCAGCGTTAAGATGTACAGCCTAGACGCGATTAAATGTTTCTACAAACATACACCTCCTGTCTATTCAGATGAGGCTAAAATGATTGACTGATTGGAAGTCTAAGGAATATTGGGGTGTGATAGTCACCCATTTGTTAAAATTGCAAGGCTTTAAACAATGGAATTAGTATTAAGTCTAAACATATGAACTGTTGACAATTATCCAGGTTGATACTTCACAAATGAAGAGGTCTTAAGTAATTAATGCACTGAAACCCAGGGGTAAAAAAGGGGTATTCCCCATCTTTGACTTTGCCCTAGACCCCTATAGAATTGGATTTGGGGAGTTAGAGTAGATTTGCCACTGTGTTATTCACATGTGATTATAAGTGTGATGGGGAAAGAATTCTATGACAGGATGATTCATTTTGGTGTTTGGGATTTGTGTTAACTTGTGACTGACTCCAGGTTTAGGCATTCAATTTATTCTTATTTAGCAACTTTTTATCCAGCTGTCAAAGGCATTAGATCTAATCACTGCCATTTTCTTTAGAGAACAGTAACCTCTGCAAGGAGATATTTTTTCTTCTTTTCAGTGGTAGGAAAGGAGCCAGTTAAGCTTTGTCCTGCAGAGGTACAATGACCTAACAAACAAAACATAAACCTGGCAAGTCCATTAAACTTTTGCATTCGTATCCCTAGAAAAACAAAATAGGGAAAAATGATGTCAGCCACTTCAGGTCTCAGAGGTTCACTTTCTTTTTTCAAATGGAGAGTACGTGGGCCCCCCTTTATCCAGTTTATTTCTTCTCCCTTCCTACAGAGCAGAGAGAGAAGAGGAAGAAGAGGAAAGAAAAGAAGGGGTTCGGCAGGGCCGTAATTTTTTGCTGATAATGGACGAATAATGGCTTATTCCAGGAAGACAGAGAAAATGGGCTAAATTAGAAAACATTTCATAATGTTGAGCTTCAGTATCAAGTTGAGCCAAACTCAATCCAGCACAGCAATTTCCCACCTCCCAACTGTTTCTGCTTGTGCTCAAAGCTCCAATTATCCAGCCTGAATGCTTCTTATAAGAGTACCACTCTCGTCCGCTCTCCCGCAGCCCCCACCTTGAGCTCTCTCTTGCTCCAAAAGGGAGTTCTGACTCTTAGTGGATTTGGGCTCCCACCCCTCCTTCAGCTTTCTTGGGCTGCCTGTCTTTTCTTCAGTGTCCTTTATTAAAAATGCTAAAACTACCATTTTCTGCCTGGATTTCCAACAAATGCAGTAAAAAGGAGCATTGCTGAGGATGGGAGGGAACATGAGAGCCTGAGATGATCTGAACCAAGGAGCGGCTTTTTATCTGGCTGTCCCTCAACTGATGTTCACAGCCCAGAAAGCAGTGAAAGCACAGCAGGGGTGAGGGGTGGGTGGGTGGGGAGAAGAGGCTGGATTTTTTTTTCCTTTTAAAATTAAAACCCCTAAAAAGAGAAAATGCTGTCCTTGTAACTTTGGCAGGGACTTTTAGCTTTTGTTCTCTTTGTCAGAGTGGCAAAATTCATCTTCTATTTTGGAAGAAGGAGGAAGAAGTGCAATGGCCTGGAAACCTGGAATATACCAGGCACTAGAGAAAGACAAGAAGGAAGATGAGGATGGGGGAGAATAAGTAGAGAATAAAAGGAAATCAAGAGCGAGTGTGAGGCTGTGGGGGCAAAAGGAAGTAGGAGGGGAAGAAAAAGGAAGGAAGAGGCTAGGATGGATAGAAAGGAGTAGAAAGTGAAGATAATGGAAAGGGCAAGTAACACAGAAGAGAAAATATGACTGCTAAGGGGCTCTAAAATTGCAAATCGGAGAGCCTAGGTAATCCCCCCAGGGATTGGTGTAATCTCCCCCCAGATATTTCCCAAGGTGCTTTCTCCAATCCAACTCTACATACATCAGGCAAGGCGAAGCCTTCCACTGTCCCCACCCCTCTCACCCCCATCTAATAAACATCAGCATCACACTATCATCCTAAAAGTTTCTTTCTTCTTCTTACCCCATTTCCTGGTTATATCCTCTGAACAACGTCTCTTCCCTGGTCTAAGACTTTCTATCATTTAGATATTAAAGATGATGGCCACAACTCACTTAAGTATGTTTAATCCAAATTATACATTGCATGTTTGTTCTTTTCATCTCTCCCTCTAAGCCAATCCCTTTGCCCTCATAATTAGCCTTGGTGCTCTTCCCCAAAGTCTCTCATGTCTCGTACTTCAGTTAATAAAACATCTTGCACATTTGACCATAAAAATTATAGAGCCATAATGAGTGGCTGTCTGAAGCTGGAAATAAAGAGAAGTAAAATGGAGAGAGGAAGTGATGTAGAACCAGGAGCCAGGAGATCCAGTCCCTCGATAATTCAAACACTTATTAGTGGTGTGACCAGGCTAGATTGTGAGTCAGGCTGGATTACTGCTGCAGCCTGCTTTGGCTCTGACAATCTGAGATCAAATCTTCATAAACCTGAAGAAGGGCAACATTTTGGAGGAATAGGTTTCAGGGACTGACTATGTTGGGTTCAAATCTTGGGTCCACCACTTACAAGCCATTTAACCATGTAGCCATTTATTTGACCCTCTGATCCTTGGTGTCCTCAGAGGTAAAATTGAGAAAATGATGTCAATTTTATTGGGGACATTACACAAACAGAGGTTCTCAAACTTCTTGGATCACAGTATTCAAAGTGACTCACTAATTCTCATAACTCCCCTAGACCAAAAGAAATACCTACTAGTTTTATGTATTTAGTCAGGTCTGAACAATGTAATAACTATTTACATCTGAAAAATTTAGCAGACAATAGAAAAAATATAACTACAAATTGAAAGTAGTTAATATGGCATCTGACTGATTGATATTGCCATTTCTGCTGACAATTTGAAATGTCTCACAGTGCCCCTGTACAATTGCTACCATGCCCCAAGTCCCTCAGTGCCTAGCTGGGAACCATGGAAGTAAATTATAAGTAAAATTCTTAGTAAGCACAAGGTGGGCACCCAACAAATGGCAGCTATTTCTGCTACCAGTAGGAACATTTCCCTGGCATCCAACACAGGACCTAAATAAATAAATTGAAGTTATTTATCTGGATTCATTTACTTCTCCACAGTGTTAAATATAAGTCTGGAGGAGATGGGCAAATACTGAAGTGACCTTCTGGGTTGAATCCTGCTTTTAAGGAAAAAATATATGCCTTGAATGTTGTAAAAAAGAAAAGAAAGAAAAACAAGAGTTAAGAGAATGAGAATTCAGAATTCTGCTTCTTAACTCATTAAGGACCCCCGGTTGGGCCCTTGTGGCTACTGACACAAAGAAGCAGGCTAGACGAGGATTAGAAAGCATTCTCAACTCTCTAAACCAAAATAGCAAATAGCTACATCCAAACACACTTGGCATCTCTTTTAAGATGATTTTTGTTGCAAAATCTCTCATTAGTGGAGGAGTAGACAGAGATTCAAAAGGGCAAGAAAAATTCATTACTCTTCCCTCTCAGAAAGTGACTCCAGTGGACCCATCAATCATCTAACACTATTTGGTGATTGATTTTATCATTGATTTAGTGTTTATTGAACACTGCTGTGCCCCCCACACCTAACTCAACTTCATATGTTGAAGACCCAAATCCCCATGTGACTCTACAGGAGCGAGGGACTTTTAAAAATGTCATTATGGATAATAAGGTTGTAAGAGCAGAGCTCTAATCCCATAGGATTGACTTGATCATGAGAAGAGGAATAGACAGCGCCAGAGCTCCTTCTCTGCCACGTAAGAACCTGGCAAGAAGGCCAGTATCTGCAAACTAGGAAAAGAACGCTCAAAAGAACCCAGCAGTGCTGGCGCCCTCATCTCAACTTCCTGCCTCCAAAACTGTGAGAACATAAATATCTACAGTTTAAGCCATTCAGTCTATGGTATTTTGTTATGGCAGGCTGAGCTGACTACTACAAACACCTACTGTACGACTCAGAGAGTAAGGCATCACAAACACAAAATTGGAGAAGGTATAGTCTGTGTCCTTAAGGAATTTACGGTCCAGTGGGAAAACAGACAGAACACCAATGGTTATACTGACTTGAGTTTTCTTATTTGACTTTATGTGGGTGTTATGGAACTCCGGGGAGAATCTTTTAAATTGTGACAGCAAAAGCAAGGAGCAGAACAGAAGCAAGTGTCCTGGGAAGGCTTTCTGGAATAGGAGTTAGAGTCAAATGGGAGCAGGAAGACATTTATCCTTAATCCCCCAATTCCCTTACCCCTACAAATCTGGTATCTCTCCCAACAACAACCTCCTTCCAGAAAAACACCTGTTATCAAGTCTAGCTGCATTCATCTCGCTAATACACACTTGAGTGGCCTAACCTATGTCAGTGGAGACTCTATTAGCTTGTCATTTTGCCATTGAGATAGCCATTGCACCATCTGCATTAGTACTCTGGTACTATGGGGTCATTTCAGGACTACTCTATTTTCTTTTACTGTGTATATCTAAATCTCTCTTTAGGATGCTCCCTTCTCATTCATTTATTCATCCCAACTCATTCATTCATTCATTCATTCATTCAGTAGACATTCACAGTCAGCTTTCAATTTTCTTATATTTGACTCTCTTGTATCCTATACTTTCTGCACTTTATACATTGATCTATGCCAAATGTGAATTTTCATTATAGTTCTGATGGAGATTCCTCACTTCCTCAACTGAGGTTGATTCATATCAGAGACTCATTTGGATGTGAGAACTGTGTGTGTGTGGGGGGGTGGGGGTGGGGGTGGTGGTGAAGGTGGTAAATAACCTAGGTTTCATTCATTCTGACCTTGTGGAAGTACATGAAAGTTTTCACCCCCCCAGTGAGAACTAAAGAGACTGGAAAGAAAATAGCAGGTAAATTTCTTTGCTTCCTGCCTAACCTTTATTTTCTATGGACTGTTTAGTGGTAAAAGTTTCTATAAAGCCTATTTATACTACATCCTGTGGCTCTCAGATCATCTTCTTGTAAAGCTACGGTCAGCTTCCCAATGCAACACTTTGCATCTACTTTTCCTCTTTCCTGTCTCGATTATCTTTTCCCCTCACTCTTGCTGGCCTAAAATTATACTATTTTTTTTTTTGAACTGTTTCCCAGGCTGGAGTGCAATGGTGTGACCTTGGCTCACTGCAACCTCCCCGAGCTGAAGAGATTTCTCCTGCCTCAGCCTCCCAAGTAGCTGGGACTATAGGCGTGTGCCACCACACCAGCTAATTTTTGCATTTATACTAGAGAGGGCGTTTCACCATGTTGGCCAGTCTGGTCTCAAACTCCTGGCCTCAAGTGATTCACCCACCTTGGCCTCCCAAAATGCTGGGATTACAGGTGTGAGCCACACTGCCCTGCCAAAGATTATACCTTCTTATAAACCATTAGCTATAAGTTTTGTTTCTAGGGTACTTCAGCTAAAACAGTCTTTGTGATTCAATTTCTTTACCTATAAAATGTAGATGAACCATGATCGTACCTATTCACAAGGTTATTGTAAAGATTAAATGGGTTAATATTAAATGCTTTGAACAGTGTCTAACATGTAATAAGCCTGAAATGATAGTTGGCTATTATTACTCATCTTTTTTTCCAGATACCAGAAAAATCTCAGGATTTTTCCAATCCCTGAGACATGGAAAGTCATCAGAAAATGTTTTTTAAATGAATAAATGATGAATGTATTCTACTACAGTGGTACTTGGAAAACAGATGATTTATCTTAGAAAAGAACACCATGCCAAATATTAAATATAAAAATCTCTGATTTCCCTTTTGTGGATTGAGAGACCTAAGCACTGGGGAATGCACTGAGAAAGTCAAGCGGAGATTTGATAGAACTTGCACACATAATCTCATATGCAACCATTCACTTATTCATTCAATGAACATGTATTCAGTGCTTAATCATGATTGTGACAGGAAATGCCATAGGGTTACAAAGATAAATAAGACACAGTTCTGAACTTGCAGCTTGGAATATAGGGGCAGGGGCAGACAAGTGAACAGATGATTATAGCTATCAGATCATTATAATCACAGTTTGAAAACAATGGCAGAGATATGCAAGGATGTCACAGGATCATAGAAGAGGGCCACTTTATTAAGACTCGATAGCGTCAGATGGGTATCTCAGATGAGACTATCTGGATGCAGATTTTAACAGTAAATAGAATATAACTGGGGAGACTTGGGATGGCAGAAGAGCAGAGCAGGAAAAGCCATTCTAGGCACAGCACACTCATAACCAAATGCACTGAACTGTAGGATAGGTACACACAGGGTTCTGCAAGAGATTCAATGTCATTGGAACATAAAGTTTCAGGCAGAGAGGGACTGGAGATGGGGCTGAGAGCACTGGCAGGAACCAGGTTAGCAAGCACTTGTAGTTCACCTTAGGAAGTTCCAAATTTATTTTCTGTAGGGCCATATGGGTCATTGGTGAATTTGGGGCAGAGTATAAAACGGACATAAATTTTAGATAGATCCCATTTATCTAAATGGATCTAAATGGTGGCTAGAGAGGAAGGAATTTATCTAAATGGTGGCTAGAGAGGAAGGACTTGGGGATAAATCGGGTTGAGAAGATCACCATAGTGGTAGAAGTGAGAGATTGAGTGCCAGCCCAAGAGCAGTGGTGATGGCAGGTGCGTCTGTGTAAATGTGTAAGGCAAAATGTTGCAGTGACAAAGAGGAGATGCTCCATACTGGACCCTGCCCCTGAGATCTGGATTCAACACTCTCCTCCAACTTAAGAATCCCATAATGGAGCGTCACCAACTGCTCTTCCAAAAATAGAGCAAGTTAGGTTAGTTTCGTCCTTGGACTTCAGTGCTAACATCAAAAGCCTAGGTTCATACAGAAATTTAAAATCTGGATTTAATAATGACTTTGTTAAACATTATTTCATTCACAATAGCCACAGAGCTTTGAAGGGACCAAGAAACTGAAAGTCAGAAAAAAGGAGGCTCCCCAGTTCCACAGGTAAATGGCAAGTAAGAGACAAAGCCATGTATCCAGTCTCTCTCTCTGTCTCTCTCTCACACATGTACACACACACACACACACAGAGAGAGAGAGAGAGAGAGAGAGACAGAGACAGAGACAGAGACAGAGACAGAGACAGAGATTTCTAACTTTATAGCAGATTCCTCACAGTAATTATCAAGTATATTCTCAGTATCCAGGTCTTCGGAGGCAGTTTCTTTCCCTTCCCAACTCCCATCCCATGGCGCATTAGATTACCAACTGAAACCTTACTATGCCCTACATTCTGCACTCCCGGCCCTACGAAGTTTAATTGCTAAATTGGTTGAAGACAGAAAGAATGGGGAGAGGTTTTGCGATAGCATCACCAGCCCTCTCCCTGGGCTTCAGTTCAAAAGAATTGCAGTTCAGGGCCAGAGGAGAGAACAGCAGACTTAATGCACGTGTAGGCTCGCCTCTCCCTCCCTCTGCAATCCTCTGGTGCACAAGGGCACAGCAGGGGTTGCTGGGAAACAGAGTCTTTGATGATGTGCTCTCCCTGCTGTGAAGACTAATGACTTCAAAGAGGGCATCCTGCCACGCTAGGGGCTTCTGTGGAAAAATCTGACTGTAGTGTAATTAGGCAAGAGGCTGGAGTTCAGGTTAGTGTGTCCAACAACACTCTCCCCTGCCCCATGGAAAATGCAATTTGGGGGAAGGGAGACACAAAGCTTTTGAAGAGCAGAAGTGTGTCTTTGATGCAGGCAGAGAAAAGGAGAAAAGTTAAAACCAAACCAATTCAAACAAAAAGCAGCCTGCCCAACGACTGCTGGCCAGTGGTCAGCTGAAAGGTTTTAAATAATGCATGCAGGACTTCCCTCCTGAAAACCATCTCCCTGACAGGGGTTACGATGCATGATGCTGAATTTCTTGATTCTTACAGGAAGAATCATCTGATCCCATTGCCACCTGGTATTACCAAGCGCCCTCCACAAGCCAGGCACTCTCATTTTCCATAATTCTTTCATTTATTCCTGACCGCAATCCAATGAGGCAGGTACTATTATAATCCCTAGTTCACACGGGAGGATGTTAAGGCACAGAGAACTTACGTAATTTGCCCCCAGCGAAGTGCGTAGTTAATACCCAGGTCATCTTCTTATAGAGCCAGGATTTATACCCAGGTCATCTTCTTATAGAGCCTTAACCCTTATGTTCTGCTGGTTTGGTTCCTTTCAGATTCAAGCTTCTCTTCTCTGAAATGGATAAGACCCTAGGCAACTATTATGAGGATTAAATAGAGTGTCTGGCACAGAGGACATCCTCAGAGGAGGTGAGGCGTTGTGAGTGACATCAACACATTCCCTGGTTCTTGTCCCTAATATAAACACCTTCCCTATAAGTCCATTTCTCATGACACTAGAAATCTTACCAGTAGCAATTTTTCTATTTTTATTGAGCACCTACTACACATACTTGAGAATGAGACTCAAAAATAAGCCCTTGCTCCTAAGTCTTATGATCTAGCACAGGTCAAGACAATGGATAGAAATAAGATAAGGCACACTGGGGCAATTGCCACAAGAGATAGTCACAGGCCTGAGGCAGCCCAAAGGAGGAAAAGGAGGCTTCCAATTGGGGAGTTGGGAAAGGCTTTATGGTAAAGCAGGTATTTGGGCTGGGCCTTGGAGAATGAACAGAGTTAACCAGGTAGGGTATTAAAGGGAAGGAACTGGAGAGAAACAAACGACCTGAGCAAAAGTGGGGAGGAGGTAAAGTAAAAAACAAGTGTGATCAAGAACAAGCATTCCAATTGGGCTTAGAAACAAATGCTGGGATTGTCTTGCTAGGAGTCTTGAGTACCAGAAGGAATCTATCTCAAGAGCTCACATGGTGGCCATATTTGTCTTTATACATCACACTCAGAGCCAAGATTTGGAGCCAGACTATTGAGGTCATTCTATTTCATTCTATTTCTACTGTGTACTCTCAAGCCAGTTATTGCACCCCTCTATATCACAGTTTCCTCATCTGTAAAATGTGAGGAGGAAATAATATGAATACTCACAAAGCATTTACAAATAATGCTTGTCACACAGAAAGCACTCAATAAATATTACCCAGTATTATGTAAATGAAGCAACAAATTTAAAGCACCCAGAAGAATGTCTGACTCACACAGGAAGCCCATGATGGACCGGGCACGGTGGCTCACACCTGTAATCCCAGCACTTTGGGAGGCTGACGCGGGCAGATCACAAGGTCAGGAGTTCAAGACCAGCTTGGCCAACATAGTGAAACCCCATCTCTACCAAAAATACAAAAATTAGCCAGGTGTGGTGGCAGGCGCCTGTAATCCCAGTTCCTCAGAGGCTGAGGCAGGAGAATTGCTTGAACCTGGGAGGCAGAGATTGCAGTGAGCTGAGACTATATCACTCTGCCTGGGTGACAGAGTGAGACTCCATCTCAAATATATACATATACATATACATATTATGTTCTGTGTATACATATACATATTATGTGTTATGTGTATACATATATATATATATATATATATATACACACATACATACATATTATGTGTTAATCTCCCTCCCGCTCTTATACACACCATGGAGCACTCCAAATATTTCTCCAAATGGACTTCATTGATTCCTGAACCAGTTCATTCCTCTGGGTTAAACTCTATTTCTCTACACGCTTCTTTCCAAGGGCAAAAGCTTCTGGGACCTGGGTGGGGAGGTGGGGTTGGGGAGCTCATTAAGTGACTGACAGTGGAAAGAAGATGATTACATTGACTCAACCACTCAAAGAAGAAAAATCAGAACACCAGGTGGAGGGCAATCCTGGAGTGGGAACTTCACCCACCCGACCACTGTGCATACAGCCAGCTCAGCTGTCTGACTCACATTACCTCGCATTTCAGAGGCGGGTGTGAGAGGGAGGGCAAGATATAAAAAGGGAGCCTCTTGCCACCCACAAATACGCTTATCCATAGAGTGTACTGTCTTCTGTGCCAGGCGACACTATATAAGGCTTGAATCCCAAATAATGCCATTTTCTATGGGTGTAACCCTTGGGCAAGGTACCAAACCTCCTCATGCCTTAGTTTCCTACCTATAAAGAGGGGATAGCCTCATGTAGTTGTGGTTAGATTAAAATATATAGAACTCTGAGAAGTGTGCTAGGCACAGAGTAAACTGACAGTAAATTATTACCTATTATTATTAGCTTCACTTTCACTTATCAAACAAAAGCCATTGAGGGTCCTGCCATCAGATCTCCTTTTAAAGCAAGAGTCTAAATGACATAAAACTACATGGCTTAGAGAAAGACAAGCCCTAAGAGACATGTGGAGAGTGTAGAGGCAAAATCCCAACAGATTTGCATTCTCCAGAGAAAGAGAGGATGGATCCATTTTTTAAAAAATAAAGAATGCAAAGATGTCTAGGAGCTACAATAGATTCACTAAACAGACAAAATCTCAAGCTAGGGCCATGGCCATTTTTGGAGACTTCTCAAGGTTGCTACTGATGTCATCTTCTTTGATTTTTAGAAAAGCATGCACTCAATGGTTTAGAAAATATATTAAATGCCCCTTCTGGTTTGACACAGGATGAAATCTTTGAGATGGACTAGATGATGATATGTATATTTGATGAATTTGTGTGGAATCAAGCAAGCATAGCTAAGAAGTTTTGAGTAAGGAGTTCAGTTCAGCCTTCAGGAAGATCTCTGAATGACGCAGGGCTTGGTCTTGGTTTCTTTAACAAGTTTGTCATTGACTTCAAGAAGGGACTGAAGGTGATGTGGTTTGGCTGTGTCCCCACCTAAATCTCATCTTGTAGTTCCCATAATACCCACATGTCATATTATGGGAGGGACTCGGTGAGAGGTAACTGAATCATGGGGCAGTTTCCCCATGTGGTTCTCGTGATAGTGAGTGGGTTCTCACAAGTCTGATGGTTTTATAAGCATTTGGCATTTCCCCTGCTGGCACTTATTCTCTCTCCTGCCTCCCTGTGAAGAGGTGCATCACCATGTTTGTAAGTTTCCTGAGGTCACCCCAGCCATGTGGAACTGTGAGTCAATTAAACCTCTTTTTTGTGTAAATTACCCATTCTCAGGTATTCACAGTAGCAAGAGAAAGGACTAATACAGAAGGTATGTTAATTAAAATGGCAAATTATATAAAGAAGAAGGGATAGCTAATACATGGGATAACAGAGTCAAGATTCAAAGGATTTCAATGTGATAAAGCTAAAATTTAATATGATTTTATATAAGATCTATACTTAGGTTAATAAGACAATTGACGTCAGTCTTGAATACACTTTGCCTTTTTAAACAGTTCCTGCAGAAAAGATCTTTAGTTGACCACAAACTTACTATAAACAAACACGATGATTTTTCTCTTAAAGATCCTAGCACAAGCTTAGCTTAGAATTCACTAATAGAAAATACAGGGGAAGAAACAGCCATGCCATATTTTACACAGTGATTTGAACAGCCCTGGGCAACATAGTCTAAAAGGCGTAATGACAAAACTAGAAACATGCAAAAGACAGCTAGTAGGATCTTTAAGAGACTCATAAAACTTGCAATCTAAAGAATAGTTGAAGAAATTCTGTTTAGAACAGAAGAGCCAGTGGAGACATCATCCTATACACAATTATCTGAGACATTAACATGTAGCCAGCCTGTATATATAGTGGTCCTACTTGTTCAGAGACATATATCCCACACTTTACAGCAGATGAGCATATTTTTCTAATTCACACAAAGGTACTATATACGCCAGCAGTCCTGAGCGTAGAAATAGGAAATCAAATGTAGATGATGGGGGGGATGGGTGCAGCAAACCACCATGGCATGTGTATACCTATGTAACAATCCTGCACGATCTGCACATGTACCCCAGAACTTAAAGTATAACAAAAAATTAAAAATAAATAAATAAGAAGTAGGAAATCAACATATTCTTTATTGCTCCAAAGGATGGAGCTGACCAAACAAACAGAAGTTACAGGAAAACATATTTTGACTCAGCCTAAAGAACTGTCTAAGAATCTGCATTACAACCATGATCTGAATTGCCTCTTCAAGTAACGTAGCCAACATTATCAAGAGTGTTCAAACAGTGGTTGGGCAGCCATCTGATAAAATGCCCGTAGGAGGAATTTCTACACTGGGTGGCAGATTGCATAATATGACCTTGAGGTGGGCTTCCACCTCTGTATGTCTAGAATTGCCAGCTATTCAGCTGGTATTTCTACTCTTACTTCTTGAAATTAGGGAGGTGACTCATACTCCATGAGAGAATCTAAAGATCCAATTAGGTTCAGAAAACAGAGGCCTGTGTATGTTCTGTCCAAACCACCCCCAGACTTGGTAATACTTGAAAAGTGGCAGCTACTATTATTCTTAGGCATCGCTTATGAAAGACCATGGGAAGATGAACACATTTCTTTTTTTTTATTTAACAAGTATTTCTGGAACATCCACTATGTCCAGGCAGTGTATTAAGGTATGACAATGCAATTTTACATAAGGGACATTGCTTCTGCCTTCATGGAATTTACGTTCTAGAGGTAGGTTACTCTAAACTCAACTGCCAAATTGACTTGAAGATTGACATCATTTGAGCTGGGTGCAGTGGCTCAAGGCCTGTAATTCCAGCACTTTGGGAGGCTGAAAGGGTGGATCACAATGTCAGGAGATCAAGACCATTCTGGCCAACGTGGAGAAACAGCATCTCTACTAAAATACAAAAAATTAGCCAGGCATGGTGGCGCGCACTTGGAGTCCTAGCTGCTCGGAAGGCTGAGGCAGGGGAATCGCCTGAACCCAGGAGGCAGAGGTTTCAGTGAGCCAAGATTGTGCCACTGCACTCCAGCCTGGCAACAGAGCGAGATTCCATCTCAAAAAAAAAAAAAGACTGACATCATTTGGTGAAAGTTCAAAGAACATAAATGAGGCTGTGTCTAATGCAAAGCATCATCAATGTGAACAGGCTATCACTTACTGATTACCTACATATTTTATGTAATATTATTGGGCACAACTCGTCTTATTTAAGTTTTTAAAATAATCTTTATAACAATTCTATGAAGTAGACACTATTTTTCTCATTTTAAAGAAACAAGGCTCATAAAGGTTATGAGGCTAGCCAAAAGCACAGGGCTTTTAAGAAGAAGAAATGAGATTTGAATCCAAGCCCATTTGATTCCACCACTGTGTTCTTCCCATTATGCTCTGCTGCCTCTCATAAAGACATAAATGTGAGCAGGTGAACATTAACCATCTTGGAAGTGAGGCATACACAATCTCTTGACTAGGATGAAATAGCTGGTTACTCCCACACCTGCAGGGCAGAGTGTAAGGGGTGCTGTAATACCAGGCATGCGAAGTATAATGGTTCACTAGCATTGGTGTTAATTCAACTCTTCATAGGCTTTTCGTAGGGTGGAATATGTTTCCATTTGTAACCACCCAACAATGGTGAGCACTTAACTCCTTTTAAATTCCGCCTTCTTATGTGGTTATATACAAGGGAGTCTCTGTTCTATGTCAGAATGGAAGACCATGCTTAGAACTGTGGTCTGGACAGCCTCATGAGAGACTTCCACCTATAGTGCTAATTAGGTTAATGTGATCTTAGGGCTTTGAACAGCTATTTACAGCTTCACAGAAGTCTAGGGACCCTCTGACACCCAAGAGTCTTAAATCTAAAGGCCAACCCCAACTGGCAAGTCTGCTGTTGCCTATATTTCTTTCTTTTTTTTTTTTGAGGTGGAGTTTTCTGCTCTTATTGCCCAGGCTGGAGTGCAATAACACGATCTTGGCTCACCGCAACCTCTGCCTCCTGGGTTCAAGTGATTCTCCTGCCTCAGCCTCAGGAGTAGCTGGGATTACAGGCGCACATCACCACGCCTGGCTAATTCTGAATTTTTTAAGTAGAGATGGAGTTTCTCCATGTTGGTCAGGCTGATCTCAAACTCCCAATCTCAGGTGATCTGCCCACCTCAGCCTCCCAAAGTGCTGGGATTACAGGTGTGAGCCATCACACCTGGCTGGTGTTGCCTATATTTCTTCACGATAACAAGGCTAGTCTCATTGTGTAAAACCACACAGAACGGTTAATAAACTTGTTGAGAAGGGCCATAAAGGAAGGAAGAAGTGACTCAAATTGTTGAACTTCATTGTGGTTTAATGAAAAAAGCCTAGATGTTGACATCAGATAGTTCTGCTCACTAACTGTGATTCTGGTAAAGGTACTACTGACTAAAATGTGCCTTTCTCATTATGCATACATATACGTGTGTGTGTGTGTGCGCGACACACACACGAACAAATCAAGAGACATAACAATATAATGTTATTTTGTTTTCAAAAGTATTATATCTAAACAAATAAAATAAAAAGTCAGTATGAGCGCTCCCTAGGGGATGGAACTTTGGCTTGGATTTTCTTCTTTTTGCTGTTTTGTTTGTTTCTAGATTTTTTTTTTTAATCAATCACATGCATTCCTTGTGTAAAAAAAATAAAGAAGAAAACAAGATATGCAGTGGCAAAATGTTTGCTCTTAATTTTTGAAATTACATAAAGTTTAAAACTGAAGAGAAATTATTATAGTATGAGTGTTTGAACAAGAATCCATTGTACTGGCATAGGAAATATAAACCTTAATATTATTTTTGTTACCATTGTTTTTACAAAAATTGTAGGTGGAATAAATATAATTTATTGCTCAGCTCTTTTAGAATATCCAGTTTGACCTCGATGCACACAAACTAGAAAATCTAGAGGAAACAGATAGATTTCCAAAGATATACAACTCCTTTAGCTTGAATCAGGAAGAAATAGAAATCCTGAACACATCAATAGTAAGCAGTGAGATTAATCAGTAATTTAAAAAATAGCCAAAAGAAACAAATAGAAAAGCCCGGGGCAGATACAAACACATTCACAGCCAAATTCTACCAAATATACAAAGTAGAATTAGTACCAATTCTTGAAACTATTCCAAAAGACTGAGAAGGAGAGAATCCTCTCTAACTCATTCTATGAAGCCAGTATCACCTTGATGCGAAAGCCACGAAGGGACATAACACACAAAAAACCAACAGACCAATATCCTTGAGGAATATAGATGCAAAAACCCCAGCAAAATACTAGCAAACCATATCCACCAGCACATTAAAAAGAAAAAAAAAAAAGATCATCACGGTCAAGTGAGTTTCATCCCAGGGATACAGGATGGTTCAACATATGCAAGTCAATAAATGTGATTCATCCCATAAACAGAATTTAAAAATGAAAGCCATATGATAATCTCAATAGATGCAGAAAAAACATTAGATAAAATTCAGCAAATTTTTATGATAAAAACTCTGAACAAAATAGTCATAGAAGAAACATACCTCAAAATAATAAAAGCCATATATGAAAACCCACAGCTACCATCACTCTGAACAGGGAAAAACTGAAAGCATTCTGCCTAAGAACTGAAACAAGACAAGTATTCCCACTTTCCCCACTTGCATTCAACATAGTATTAGAAGTTCTACCCAGAGCAATCTGGCAAGACAAAGAAATAAAGGGCATCCAAATTGGAAAAGAAAAAGTCAAACTATCTCTGTTTGCTGATGATATAACCTTATACTTAGAAAACCTGAAAACCTTCTTCAAGAGTCCTAGATCTGATAAATGAATTCAGTAAAGTCTAGGTTACACAATCAATGTGTACAAATCATTAGCACTGCTATAAACCAACAACGACCCAGCTGAGAATTAAATCAAGAACTCAATCTCTTTTACGATCGCTACAAAAAGAAAATCTAGGAAAATACCTAACCAAGGAGGTGAAAGATCTCTACAGAAAGAACTGTACGAAAGACTATCAAAAGAAATCATACATGACACAAGCAAATGGGGATACCTCCCATGCTTATCGACTGAGAGAACCAATATCATGAAAATGACCATACTGCCCAAAGCAATCTACAGATTCAATGGAGTTCCTATCAAAATACCAACATCTTTTTTCACAGAATTAGAAAAAAACATTTCTAAAATTCATATGGAACAAAAAAAAGACCCAGAAATAGCCAAAGCAATCAAAAGTAAAAATAACAAATCTTGATGTATCATATTACCTGACCTGAAATTATACAAGATGATCATAACCAAAATAGCATGGTACTGGTATAAAAGTAGATATACAGATGAAAGGAACAGAATAGAGAACCCAGGAATAAAGCCAAATACTTACAACCATCTGATCTTTGACAAAGCACACAAAAACAAAAACTGAGGAAAGGACACCCTATTCAATAAATGGTGCTGGGAAAGCTGGATAGCCACATGCAAAAGAACTAAATGGGATCCCTATCCCTCACCATACACGAAAATTAACTCAAGATGGATTAAAGACTTAAATCTAAGATCTGAAACCATAAAAATTCTAGCAGAAAACCTAGGGGAAACCCTCTGGACATTGGCCTAGGCAAAGAATCTATGACTAAGACCCCAAAAGTAAATGCAACAAAATCGAAAACAAATAAACGGTACCTAACTAAACTAAAAAGCTTATGCACAGCAAAAGAAACAACCGTTTTATTTCATAATCAAGAGTAAACAGACGATATACAGAATGGGAGAAAATATTTGCAAAGTATGCATCTATAAAGGACTAATATCCAAAATCTACAAGAAACTCAAATAAATCAGCAAGAAAAAACCAATTATCCCATTAAAAAGTAGGCAAAGGACATGAACTGACATTTTAAAAAAGAAATACAAATGGCCACCAAATATGAAAAATGCTCAACATTATTAATCATTAGGGAAATGTAAATTAAAACCACAATGAGATACCACTTTACCCCATCCAGAATGGCCATTACTAAAAAGTCAAAAAACAACAGATGTCGGCATGGATGTGGTGAAAAAGCAATGCTTATATACTGCTAGTGGGAATGTAAATTATAATAACCTCTATGGAAAGCAGCATGGAAATTTCTCAAAAAATTAAAAGTAGACCTACCATTTAATCCAGCCATCCCACTAATGGGTATCTAACCCAAAGGAAAAGTAGTCACTATATCAAAAAGACACCTCCATGTATATGTTTATCACAGCACAATTCACAATTGCAAAGATATGGAATTAATCTAAGTGCTCATCAACTGGTAAGTGGATAAATTATATATATATATATATATGTGTGTGTGTATATATATAATGTGTGTGTGTATACTAGTGTTCCATGGTGTGTGTGTATGTGTGTGTGTGTGTGTGTGTGTGTGTGTGTGTATGTGTACCGGGATTACCGGTGCCCGCTACCATCCGCCACCACATCCTACCAATTTTCTGTATTTTTAGTAGAGATGGGGTTTTACCATGCTGACCAGCCTGGTCTCAAACTTCTGATGTCAGGTGATTCACTCGCCTCGGCCCCCCAAAGCGCTGGGATTACAAGCGTGAGCCACCATGCCCTACCTAATGACAGCAATTAGTTAGCATTATGTGAGGAATCACTCCAAGTGGTCAGTGACATTATTGTGAAGTTGTAATGCATTAAATATGGTGTTGAATGTGCAGAATGCTAGATGGTGTTCCTATAACCTCTTATTATACACAGACTTACAGAGATGTTGATATCAAAGGAGTTTGACCTGAATGCTAGGCCCTGTACCACGTCTTCTTTCCTCTAAAAATAGTTTAAAATTTAAGGTTTTATGTTAGGCATTAGGGGGAGGCAGGCGGATCACGAGGTCAGGAGATTGAGACCATCCTGGCCAACATGGTGAAAGCCCGTCTCTCCTAAAAATACAAAAATTAGCTGGGCGTGGTGGCGTGCAGCTGTAATTGCAGCTACTCGGGAGGCTGAAGCAGGAGAATAGCTTGAACCAGGGAGTCGGAGGTTGTAGTGAGCCGAGATCAGGCCACTGCACTCCAGCCTGATGACAGAGCAAGACTCTGTCTCAAAAAGAATAATGTGGTCAAGGAAAAAGTTTTGAGAAAAATAATGTATCACAAAGATACGTTTAAAGCTTCTTTCTTTACGTTACCCTATTTTGTGATTATAAAATAATACATGCTCATTGTTAAATTATGAGAGAGAACAAAAATATATACAGAATTGAGGAGGGGTAGTAAAAAGCAAGCGTATGATGCATAGAAAAAGAAATTGGGAAGAAACACGCCAAATGGTAATGGCAGTTTTCTCTACACATGGGATAACGAGTATATATTTTTTCTTATTGATTAAAAAAGAAAAAGATATATAGCCAAAATCTCCAAAGCCAGGAAAAATAACAGCACTCTCAAACCTGGTTTTTTTAGAGTGAAACCCAAGGAAGGTGAAAGTCCAGGGAGCATTCCTAGTGGAATGTCCATGAACGCAGTAGGATATATAAATGCAGGGCACTATCTGGAAAGCACAGGCAAGACATAAAACATTCATTTCTACAAAATTGAAACAATTTATCTTTCATTCTTGAGCAGATGGGAGGGTAAATTGAGGTTGATTTTTTTTCACCCTGCTGGACATGTCGGAGGAAATATGAGTGTTCCCGCCTCTGGCGCTGTTTAAAATAAGTCTCTTGGTGCTGTGACTGGACTAGTCAGAGACAACAGCGTGACAGAGCTTTCCCCCTCCTATGGGGGTAGGCAGCACTGCAGGTGGACTCTTGCCACCACGGGGAGGAGGTGAGATGAAGGTGGATCCTCCGTCCTGGGGAAGCGGGATGCAGAGAAGCAGGCTGTGAACCGTAGACTGTCCACCTCCTATCTACAGCTGATCCCTGACTTTCAGAGTATTTTATGCTCTTCACATTGCCCTCTCCTTTAAATCTTTATTTAACCAACTGATTTGTCTCTAATACCCAGCGGTTACTGGGAGGCTTTACTATGAGCTGTGTGATCTTGAGCAAGTTACTGCACCTCTCTGGCTCTCCATTTCCCAATTAGTAAAATGCAAGGATCTTTAAAGCTGCGCTCAGCCACTCGTCTACAAGCTCATTCTTACTTTCATTGGAAAAAGTTACTATACTGATAAAAGGATACCTTCTCGAGGTGTCTGGAGACTCCGTCTTGCTTAAGAAGCATTCTTAAGTCTGGCTGTGCTTCAGAAACATTTGGGGGAGCTTGTCAAATGTACAGATTTTGGGCCCTCTCCTAGACTTGTGAAATTTAAATCTCCAGGGGTAGAAGTCTGAAATCAGATGATACTTAGGTAGCTGCTCTATGGACCAGTATGCAGGAGTCGCTCATTAAGGCATATTTTGTTCTCGTATCACCCTGAGTAAACAAGAAGGTTACAATTGCCTCTAAGAGGGGAGCAAAGGGCATCACTCAAAATGACCACAGGTTCAGCACTAGCTCATCAAGGGCCTTTGTGTAAATTAGAAAAAAGTACCCATCTGGACAGATGTGCCCTTTGTCTCAGGGTTGGCTTGTCTTAGCAAGCATGGGTTGGGTTTTATCCCTCCATTGCTGGAGAGATGTGCTCTTAGCCTGATGTCCTTAACAAAGAACAAAGCGTATCACTGTATTCAGCTAATTGACAAGGGTTTTGTGAAAATCGGTCAAGTTAAATATGTTTTCACTTGAGAAAATCCCTCAGAAGGAGGTGAAGAGTTTCTGAAGCCAACTGGAGGGGATGATCCTGTTAAGTCTGTCTGTGGAGGAAATCCTGGCAGGTGAAGATTTACTTTCAAGCATTCAGTTCCTGCCTGCTCACCCAGGGAAGGGTCCTTTTTCCTTTTAAGGGACAATATTTCTACCAGAATTAGGTTTCAGCAGGGCATCTTTAGAGAGAAGAAACTGAGAACTTCAGGTTTCATTCCAAGCGCCCCTTTGGTCAGCTTGACACAGAAAAAGGTCAGAGAAAGGGCAGTCACATCTTCAATAACTCCTGGTGGAAGAGGAGAAGATAAAGGTAAAAGAGGGGGGAGAAAAGAGAGAGAGGGAGAGGGAGAGGGAGAGGAAGAGAGGGAGCAGGGGGGAGAGGAAAAGAGAGGGAGAGGAAGAAAGAGAGAGGGAGGAGGAGAGAGGAAGATAGAGAGGAAGAGAAAGAGCAGACAGAAGAAGAAAGGGAGAGGGAGAGAAAAAGACGAGGGAGAGAAAAGAGAGGGAGAAAAAGAGAAAAAGGGAGAGAGGAAGAGGGAGAGGAAGAGAAAGAGAGGGAGAGAGAGACGGAGAGGAAGAGGAAGAGCAAGAGGGGAAGGAAAAGAGAGAAGGAGAAAGAGGTGGAATAAAATAAATGGCCAAATGAATATGCTGGAAACCATTGTTAGCAATAAGTGATAATGATGAGAGAGGAGGAGAGAGAGAGGGAGAAGAATTAAAAGAAAGCTAATGGGAAGATAACCCAATTTGTGAATGGCAAGGCAATGACAGAAGCTGGGCAGACAATGAAGTCTGGGCTGGAGGGCAGGAGAGGAGGGCACCCAGAGATAAAGGAACAGCCACAGTCTGGTCGGCAAATCTTGTTTGAGGGGTTGGATGAAGGTGAACGGGACAACAGTGACATGGAAACCAGCAAAGCAGTGGGGGAAGTAACAGCCAGATGATGAGCTAGAAATAGGGAGAGAGTCAGAAATTTCCTATTTCACAGCAGACTGTCTGACCCCACCTGAGTCACTTCTGAAGAGACTTTAGGCTGGTCAAAGAAACCAGACATGATCCAAGACCTGGGCTTGGAATCAGAGCTACAGCTCAACATGCCAGTCGCTGTCCTTAGAAAGTCTAAGCATTTACACTTTGATTGACAGATAGCTGACAGGAGGTTCTTGCTCAATGTTAGGTGACAGGAGAAGTCAGGATTGATTTTGGATCTTTTTTAATAATTAGTGAAGGTTGGTCTCACCTCAAGCCTTGGACTCAGAGGCAAAGATATCCTCTCCACCAGATATGGCCTTTGTCCTGTTAGTGGTCTCTAGGGAACTGTTAAGAATGACATCTTTCAGGCAGGCCAAAATAAAATCACCTCCTGTCAAGGACATGTTTTGAGCAAGATGGAGGAGCTGAGGCCAGTCATGAGGAACACAGTCTTCATTCTTGGCTTCAAGTGGAAACTGGCTTCTATGGTTTGGGACACTTGCTCCTTATAAAGATATAGAATCCCTAAGGAGTCACTTCTGAGCAGGTGAGAAGTAGGAAGAAGTTGTAGAAATAGAAGGGGAGGCACTATGCACCTGGGACAATGGGAATGACATATGAAGGCAGCGTGGGCCATGTATGAGTGAGGGAACGTGTGTGTGCCTGTGTGCACCTACGTGGCATGCCATGCTAAGCGCATTGCCTCCAGAGCAGGCAGTGAAAGGAAGAAGTATTGTGATGAGCAGGACCATTCCTGACAACAGCTTCTAACACCTTGGAGAAACACCTGCTCATTTTCCACAGCAGGTTGCTTCCCATCTCACGAATTATCACTCTCTCTCCATCCTTCAGAATTGAAATCTAGTGACATTTTATATTTCTCTAGTGGGGAATCTCCTTGGTGTTGCCCTCTGTATCTGAGATGCCAGAATAAGAAATCAGGCTATTATTTACTGGAAATCTTTCAGATGCATGAATTTAACCTAATTGTGATATTCTGAAAAATGTATCTAGAGGCCCTTGGGTGCACTTTAATTTAACAAAAATACGGTGATTATAGTCTTTTGTAATCATCTCCAAAGTAGCTAAATAAATCTATTTTTCCTCCTCTAATATTTTCATGTAAATCAATCTCTCTTGCCTCCTCCACCCTCATTTATTGTTTTCAATTTTCTTCTGTGAAAATTTCCAATTTGTCCTTGTTGTCCTAGCAAACAAATATCAAACACAGACTTTAATAATCGCCGGCTGTGTGTGCGCAGCCACAGGGACAGCAGGCCCGGGAGTTATTTGGTGAATTCATGCAGGGGAGACAGAAGATGTGGTAAGCCGTTGTGCAGGGGTAAGACCTTTCCACCCTGGGTCCCGTGCCTGGCAAAAGGGTCACAGGGGATGTTGTGGCAGGGAATGATTGATTTTGTTGCCAACCTCAAAGACCAAGGATGTAACCTCAAACATTCCATGTTCTTTTAATAACCCATTCGAAATCTGTCATCCATGACTTTGTTTAAATCTTTCTGAAGCTATTTTTACTCATAGTGAATAGGAATTCTTGTGCAATGAATTCAGTGATCTTATAATCTGCCACCTGGACCCTGTCACCCGGCCGAGCTGGAGTGACTAGCTTTACCAGTAAGACCAACACACGAAAGTTCCAACCTGCCTCACTTCTCCCTGAGCAACTGTGGCAGAACTAGAGTCGCCAGGAGACGACTGTAACCCCCTCGATTCACATGCTTTCTGCACATGGTCTCCAACTCTCTGTCATTCTTGGTTGTTTGGTCTTAAAGCCTTTTATCTACAGGATAATTGCAGGAATATGTTTTACCGAGATAATCCAGATAAATAAAAGTCTAGATAACCCCAAGAAGTTTTGTGTTTGTTTCTTTGCTTTTTAAGATCATTTAAATTTGATACGAAAGGTCCTAAAAAAGGAATATGTAGTGAGAGTACACCTGGGACTTCCCCTTCCCTCCTGCTAGCGGTTCTGGGGTCCTGTACATGGGAGCTTTAATGTCCACAGCTTTAGTAAACAACAGCCATCTAGTCTGTCGTCACCTTTCCAACCTCTTATCTTGTCTCTGTAAACTGAATTCTTATTTTACATTGAGCTTTTCATTTACAATTCCTGAAAAAACCACATTTCTCATGTCTCCGTACCTTTCTACATGCTGGTTCCCTTTGCTTAGAAGGACTTTTTTATCTGGCGAGTAGAACAGTTCACAATCCAAATTCTCCATGAAGCCCTATTGCAGATTCTTTGACCTCACATAAGTCACCCCTTAAACTTCAATCCCACAGACTTTTGCTCACAACATTATTTTAATAAGTCTTAGATTTAATTGCAATTACTTGTTATGCTTTCAATTATCTGCGTGGACTGTTAGTTCTTCCAGAGCAGGAACCACATTGCCTTCTATAAATAACAACCTAGCATACTATGGACCACAGTAGATAATGGGGCAAATATTTGTTGAAAACACAAATAAGTGGGAGAATAAATGACGGAGTGGTGAAAGGATCACTATAAACAAACTGGCTTCCTGTCCTGCACATACACACATACACACACACCATACAATCACACATATACCACATGTACACACAATGCACAGGCACCACCCACACTCACATACACACTACACATACACAGGACATACATGTACACACACATGCACCTTCAGGACCGGGTAACTAGAATGAGGCAGAGGCTGGTTAAAGTTGCAGGTGTCACTCCTCAAAAAAAAAAAAAAATCAATTTGTAACTTCTTGTATTAGTGTCTTTGATCAATTTTTTTCTTCCTTGTTTGAAAGTCATAAAGGCTTATTGTCACTTTTCTCCTGGTACCTTGACCTTGGCATTTCACTAAAAAATTTGTTTTAACTATTACTGGCCTAGGGTTTGGTTGTTCTACTTCAAAAAAATGTTGAGCTATTTTAATGTATGCAATACAAGAGTGTGAAGTGAAAAACATTCATACATGGGCTACTTGCCTCCACTTCAGGAGTATTAAATAAAATATTCAGGAAAATCAGACATACCATTGATTTTTCCAAAATACCCCAATATGTATCATTAGTTGGCAATCTGTCAGACAGTTTTTAATTTGAGTGAGAATCTTCATGTTCAAACCAATTTCTATTAATTTTGTGAGAATCATTTAAAGAAACATGGCATCAGATCCCTGATTTAAATCAAGATATATGGCATCTTATAGTTTACACTTACCTTGTCATTTTATGAGGGAAAATACAGTCATTTGTCTGGCGCTTTTTAAATACTGTATACATATAAACTCACACTGCTTATCGCTCCTGGTTCCATTATTCTCAAGGTAGTCACTTTTTTTCCTCCTCCTAACAGTTGCTCCATTATTTTATTAGTGTCCAAAATGAGACCTCATAGACAGTGATGATCATAGAATAATGGAAATTAAAGATGGAAATGATAGATTAGGTCTTCATGTCTATTTCCTGGGGCTAATGTTCCTGTCAGTCTATAACTCACTGCTTTAGCCTGCCTTGTTTTAAATGATGCTTATGCTGGGGCCTCAACCATTTCCCTTGAGGCTCTTGTCTACATCCTAAGACTGTCTCTACATACAGCCACAGGGAAGGATGAAGGCTTATGCAATTATCAAGTCAAATCAGACCCATCCTCCCATGAGCTGTCTACAAGGCTAGGGATGTGGAGGCTTGAGTGATTCACCACCAAATCCAATCACTCCAGCGAGCCAGCCTGGATCACTCAGGGCCGAAGTGAAATGATGTCTTGTCATTGTTCTCTCCAGCAGCAAGTCAGCAGCTAAGAGACAGAGACTGGTCATCTACCACCACTTACACTATTTTAATCAGTAAGAACACCACAGTCAACTGCAACTCTTAGCCATCTCATAAGCTAAAATTTTGGATCCCCAGATACTATGCCAACATTTCAGAGGCAAAGAGGGTAAGGGAACTCCATAGAATATAAATAGCCAGTGGTATTATTCATTCATATCCCACTGCACTTCCATCAGCCAAACCCTCTGCCCTTCTCCCCAGTCTTTCAAAAACAGGCTGCCTCCTATGTAGCTGCCCTTCTACAAACATCTTCCCCTAAATGTTGTGGGCTATCTCTGTAATATGACCTCAAATTCTGTCAAAACTGAGCAATCCTTCATTTTCATGAACAGAAAAATTTCATGGCGTTTTGACTTCCCCAAGTTTTCTGACCTGTGACTCAGATTTCTTTTCCCTAACTTCATTCTCTCTTGTCCTTATCCCTCAACTTCAACCCGTTCCAGAACATTTGCCCTCTCCTAACATCTATGGGCATCTATCATGCCTTGACTTAGTCATCAGCCGGCTAAGTTCTCAGAGTTGAGTTCTTCTATCCCTTTATCATAAATCACTCCCTTGGGCTCTTCAATCATTTTTATTGCTCTTCTCCAAATGCTCACCCATTTGTCACCATATTTATTGCTTCGACAGTCCAGAACTACATTCAATATTCTAGGTTTGGTCTAGTCAGAATCACATGGAAGGGGCAGATCACTGACCTCAGGGATGTGAGTCCTCCATGGCAATGTCTGAAATGACATTGGTTTCTTTTTTCCACCTGTCAAGCTGCAAACATGTATCTAATTTGCAATCTAAGCAACCACTCCAAGATGCCTTTTGCCTTGATTTCTTTCTAGTTTTCCCTGTTCCATTGCTTGCTATTATTAGTTCATATTTATTGATCTCCTTCTCCTCCCACCCTCCTTCAGGACCCAGCCAATGCAGAAAGTAAACTCTCAGTATCTAAAATAAAGGAGAAAGTTGCTTTTAAAAAGTAATAGAGGGCAGGGCACAGTAGCTCATGCCAATAATCCCAGCACTTAGGGAGGCTGAGGCAGGAGGATGGCTTGAGGCCAGGAGTTGAATGTTACTGTGAGCTATGATTATGCCACTACGCTCCAGCCTGGGCAACAGAGCAAGACAACATCTCAATTAAAAAAAAGAGAAAAAAAGGCAATAGAAAGTGAATAGTGGGATGCTTGCATAATGCGAATGTACTTAATGCCACTGAATTGTATCCTTAAAAATGGTTAAATGATACATTGTATGCTATGTATTTTTTTATCCCAATAAAAATATTCAAAATGTAAAAAATAAAAAAGGAATAGACAAGATAACTACTTTGTCCCACTTGTGTGTGTCTACGGGAAAAGTCTTATTGAGAAATGATAATTGGGGATCAGGCAAAATTACTCTCTTATTCAACACAGAGTACTTCCTGAGTCTCTGTATGTCACCCCTGCTGACAGTCCTGGTGAAAACAAATTTCCACTCATGTCAGTCTTGCAAAGCTCGTCAGGATCTGGGAGAGCTACACTGGAGTCTCTGTGGCTTCGTGTGTCTCCCAACAAAATCATCAGCTAAATTCTGCCTGTGGAATCCTCGTGGCTGGCAGCAGTGTGAAAAGGAAGAGAAAGACAGCTTGATTTTCAGATCCCAGCTGGAAGCTGCAGGGCTGCGAGTCAGAGGCATCATCTCTTGACTCGTAAATGGAGAAAAAGATGATATGGACGTCACTGGAATAGTATAAATATGGAAAGGCATAGTGACATTTTTACCCATTTGCTGTTCAGAATATAGCCACCCTTTAGCTCTATTCCTCTCCATGCATTTGCTCCACGTCATGTCTGTGTCAGGAGCAGTGACATGTGGGAGCCAGCTAAGTCGTCACACCCTCACTTACCCCTGGTTCGTCCCCCATTCGTTCCGAATGCAAAGGTGCTTATGTACTGGATCCTTCATGTAGCCTTCGTAGCAGAGGCATTCCCCTTAGAAGCAGGGTAAGGAGGAAGAAAGAGAAACATGAAGGAATTGATTAACATGTCTGTGCTTGTAAAAATTTACATGAAATAGGATAAACTCTTACTCTGATATTAGCATGAGTGAGGCAGTAAGTTCTGTTATGTCATATACCCTCTCCACCACTCACATAAATGAATATTCCCACCCATCTCTCCAATTCCCAGTATGTGATAATTTTCACTAGAAGAGGAATCTAATATTTAGAAAGCACCTATTATATGTGATCTGTAAGCACAAAGACCAACAATCCTTTGAGGAAAAGGGGACTTTTCATCTTTATTTTATCAATGCTCAGTATACCACAAGGCACATACTAGATAATAATAATGTTTAAAAACTGCATAAGTGAATTATTTCACCAAATATTTCTAGGAATCTTAGAAAGTATTATTGGCTATGTTATGCTAATGGGAAAAACAGGCTTGAGAAAACTGAAGACTTGTAGATAGCTTATAAGTGACAGAGTTAATGTTTAAGCCTATGTCTGTCTGACTCCAGACTTTTTTCTCTCACCATGCCAGGCTGCAAGCTCATAGAACAACTACTACATATACAGGAGGCCTCTTACATCTATTATAGTTTTAAAGGAACTCTGGGTTTTAGCTTTTAAGTAAAAATGATTAATTATATGGGAGTGGGTCACCAGAAGAATCATCTATAATTCCATATTTGTTTAGAATATCACTAGTTTCATTATAATTTGTTATTCCATTAGTATACCAAGGAATCCATGAATCTTCTGGAATTTCATACAAAACCGTATATGTGTGTATATGCATTTTTTTGACGCAGGGTCCCATAACACTAATCTGATTTACAAGCAAATCCAAGATCTCCAAAAGATTAAGAATCATTACTGTATTTACTACTGATTTTGAAGAAAATTGTTGCTGCCTCCTTATATTAATCATTCTTTATGCAATGACATGTAGCCTAAACTACTGAGGCCAGTTACACGACAACACCAGTTCCTACTATTTTAATGTCTGGTTATTTAATTTATAACTTGTGAAAGCACAAAGTGTAACTTTTTGAAATTTGTAAATAACAAAGGTGCCATGTCCTACTGAAATGATGGGCATACCATTTCTTTATCTCTCAAGAAAGAAGCACTTTAAGAGGATATAAATAGAATAATAGCTTTGAATGCTATTTTCTCTTTCTGAAGATAAAACCCAATAAAAATGAAGTGAAGGGGACTCACAGGGGGAAGGTACTGGAGAGGGCCTGAGCAAAGGCTTTTTTTAGCATCTTAGCTCAGCCATTCGTTTCAAGACTGACCTACACGTGACTGTTTACCAGAGCCTCACTACCAAGTCACACCATTTTTGTTCGCTACAGCTGTTCAGCTCAACGTGCTGAGAAGTAGAGTGAAAACCTCTTCATTTGTTAAAAAAAAAAAAATATATGCAGGGAGTATTTGATCAGGACATTGTCTCCTGCATGGTGAATTCTGGCTTCTACATAGGCTGGATCCACAGGTTCAAGTTTATTGGCTTCAGTGGTATGAAGCTGTATCTAGAAATGGTGAGGGGGCTCTGAGTCAAAAATAGAGAAACATGGCTTGAAGTTATGTAGCTGAGGTTAAGGTTTGTGGATGAAGGCTGTTTATTTAATAAAAGGAAAGATAAAGAAGGCAATTACTGGGGAGGGCAAAAGAAGAGAGTACCAGGAGCCTGGCTTCACACCTTCTCAATTCCAAAGAAAGCATGGGTGCTAGACTATAAGCTACACAGGGCAGAAACCAGGAACCAGGTTAGTCTTCTTTGACAAATACTGTGCAGTAGAAAATAAACAAATTAATTAATGGATTTACCCTATATTTACAGATATTTATACCCCACCCCCAAGAGGCAGCTATGTAAGCCAATGAATGGGTCAAGGTCTCAAATATGCTTCTCTCTTAGGGAAACATACTCTCCTGGTTGTCCTTGTGTGAACAATTAGCCATGGGTATAATATTTGGAAGCAGGAAGTAATCTCAGTAGTTTGTCAAAGCCATCACTCTGACTCTCAGAATGGTCTCGGCTAGACACCTTGCCTAGAATTAGGGATTGACAAAAATGGGAGTTCTCTTCCACATTTGATACCTAGTTACCACAAAACATGCAAAAATAAACGCACTAACAACTCAAGAGTTCAAGCTGAGCCTTCTTTTCCTAATGACAGCAATACCTAGCATTTGTATAGTACATTTACCTTCTCAAATTGCCTTCGTAGTTATTATCTCCTTATGAGGCTTCTATCACTCATTACAATGTGGGGACAGACTGCCGACAACCAATCAAGCTTTCCTCCACATAACGGCAGCCGCAGCCCAAAGTCCAAGAAACAGAGAAATTTTCAAACGCATCATGCTAGACTTTGAGGATCTCCAAAATTTGCCTCTCACAGGATCCTCATTTCTGGAACCCACCAAACCTCCCTCGTCTATATTCCTCCACAAAACCAGTTTGGCCATCTCCAGCTTAAGGAGTTCAGACTTGATGAGGGAAGTTGCTATGGCAACCAACTGCTAAATCTTGACTTTAAGAGGGGTTTCATGAAAGCACAGGCTCCGACTGTTAGCTGTGAATTTTAAAGACCCCACAAGGGTGTTGGATGCCCTCCTAAGCGAGAAGTGTTGCAGTCTCCGCATCTGCTGTGACAGATGGCAGGAACGCATGAAGCGCCGACTCCACGGTGGTGTACGTAGGACTCCAACGGAGAGACGTGTCATGGTATGGAGGAGAGCCCAGCCAAATAGAGTGTGCCCTGCAGGAGCACTCAGGCAACCACACTGCCAAAGAGAAGATGCCCTGAAAGGTGGTCAGTGCAGGGTTTGGAGACAGCTGCACTTGATTTGTGCTTGGTACCCTGACGGTAGCCACCGCAAGGTACCTTGGATGATGGACAGTGCCTTTGGTCACTTCCCATTCTACAGCTGAAGGACTGAGGCACAAATCTCATTCAAAGATTAAAGAAAAACCTTGAAGCTAAGGAACCTCAGACATGGCTGGGCTCACCATAAGTTCTCCATGAGGAAAACGCAGAACAAGGCCAATGCCCTTAGCCACTTCTGTGCTTCAGCTAGGGGGTGGCTTTTATGAAATGAAATTGGGTATGCTCCTTCAGAAAAGGGAAATCTTTGTAAGATATCTGGACTTGAGTAGTAACTAATTGTCTGGTCTCCCTTTCCAGTGGAGACATCAGAAAAGAGGCAAGTCCAGGGTCAAATAGCCCCAAGCAACTCTGGGAAGGGAGTCAGAGGGAAGTGGGTCAAAAGAACTCCTGAAGGAATACGGTTTAATGGAGACACAGAGTGAGTGTAGAATGCGTGGGTAACACAGGTAGCAGGAACAAAATGAAGACTGGGCTAGCTTGCCAAATTAGGTTAAAAAAAAACCAAAAACAGAAAAGGTTAGAGAGAAAGGCAGTGGTTCAGAGCAAGCAAAGAAGCAGGGAGCTGGTTTGAGTCTGGGAAGTGGGTTGGATGCCCCTCAACAGGTTTACACATTTCCACATGGTTGGGTCCGGCCTACGGAAAGACCTGGGACAGAAGAGATTTCAGCGAACATCTTGGATAAAGATTAAAACTTAATTTAGCTGGAAAGCCTGTGCTCCTTGCAGAACCAGAAAAGGTATATATCTTGAAAAGGGCAATGAGGGTCAGTGGCCAGGACTGATGGGGGCTGTGAAATGAAGCAGGTGTGTGAAGCCTCCACAGCTGTCCATATGGCAGAACAAAGGCCAGGGAGAGAGGAAAGAGAAAGGTCACTGAAACCAGGTAGTCTGTGTCTTCATCAAAAAATAAAACCAAAACAATCAAACAAACATACAACCATAACAACAACAACAACAACAAAAAACCCTTGCAAAGTGCAGGGAAAGTCAACCTCTGCCTGGATCCAGGGAGCTAAGCCATGTAGCCCTAGTGCTTTGCTATTAGCCTCACTTAACCGGAGGCACACCGAGGGTTACAAACCTGGGGACATGTGGGAGAGAATGTCAGGGTACAGCTGGCAAAGGGCTTCATCAGGGGGCTGGGGCTCTGCTACAGCCACATGGAAGTGAAGCAACTCTAAGCCTTGCACCTTAATTCCTTTCCTGCAGCTTGAGCAGTGGGGACAGGTTTGAATAATGGTCAGGAGTGTGAGTTCTGAGTGAGGCAGCCTGAGTTTGAAGTCCAACTAGGTAATTAACTAGGTAAGTGATCTTGGGCAGATAAGTCAACAACTTGGTGAAATGGGGATAAGAGTACCATCTACTTCATAGTATTACAGTGAAGCTCCAATTACATAATTTAAGTAAAGCACAATGCTTGACAGATAGTGAGCTCTCAAACATCACCTATCCTTGTTTTTATTGAAAACCATTTTTTCTAGGCATTTCCCATTGGTCTCCCCTGACCTGGAAGGGCACACAGTAGGCTTTCTGAAATTGCCAATGCAATGAACCCAACTCACATGCATGCTGAATTCTCAAACAACCAAATGCTAGGAACATAAATTGTCATAGAATGAGAACTGTTAGAAGAGGTCACAGTGCTCAGCAGAAGATTGGGAATGGCAGGCATACCTTGGGGTACCAACCTACCATTTCTAAGTTCATCCAAGTTCAAACCGGAAAGCCTGTGGGCCCTTGATGATCATAAGAACATTTGCTAGTGCTTACTATGTCCCATGCATTGGGCCGAGAGCTCTAGGTACATTACATGCCTCCCAGGTAGCATGTTGCTAGAATAGAAATATAGAGGGGAGCTAGAATGCAAAACAGATCTGCAAGTTTTCTCTAGATCCAGTTCTTCCACAGATTCCTGATACATCTTTAGAAGGTCTATAAATTGCCCAAGGAGGATATAAAGAGGGAGCACAACAATGCTTTTCCTTTCTCTCTGTCTTTTCTTATTTATTTATTTATTTTTGAGACAGGGTCTCATTCTGTCACTCTGGCTGGAGTGCAACGGTGCAATCTCAGCTCGCTGCAGCCTCAAACTCCCAAACTCAGGCAATGTTTTTGCCTCAGCTTCTCAAGTAGCTGTGTTGTATCTTTATTAGGGGTTTATGCCATGTTGTTCAGGCTGGCCTTGAATTCCTGAGCTCAAGCAGTGTGCCTCCCTCAGCCTCCCAAAGTGCTAGGATTGTAGGCATGAGCTGTCGCACCCAGCCTGTCTTTGTCTTTTCTCTCCTGTTAGTATATCAGTTTTCTATTGCTATAGTTTATACCACAAACATAGTGGTTTAAAACAACATAAATTTACTATATTACCAGAAGTTTAACATGAATTTCACTGGGCTAAAATCAAGGTATCTATACAGCTATGTTACCTTCTGGAGGCACCATGGGAGAATCTATTTTGTGTGTTCTTGCCTTTTCCAGCTTTTAGAGGCTGCTGACATTCCTTGGCTCATGTCTCCATATTCAAAGTCTGTAATGGCTGGTTGAGTCCTCATCACATCACATCACTCTGACCTTCTCTTCTGCCTCCCTATTTCACTTTTAAGAATGCTTGTGATTTCATTGTGACTACCCAGGTAATCTTCCTCCCCAAATCTCCCTACTTTAAAGCCAGTTGTTTAGCAACCTCCATTCCATACGCATCATTCATTCTCCTTTGCCACGGAACACGACACATTCACAGGTCCTGGGGATGAGAATGTGGACATCTTTGGGAACGCATTATTGTGTCTCTCACACCTGGTGTTCTGGAGCATGATGCAGGTGACAGGTAAACAGAGATTCACTTTGGGATGCTCTTAGTAAGGATGCCTGAGGAGAGCTCCAGGCACCAGGAGGCTGCTCCTTTGCAGTGACTGAGCATCTGTGTTTGTGTGTTTGTGTGTGTGTGTGTGTGTGTGTGTGTGTGTGTGTGTGTCTAAAAGTACACAAGCGCACTGCACAGCTTCATGCATCCATATGGGCAGACCCCTCAGTATGGCTGGGAAAGCACATGTCCCAACACTATGACATTTCCAAGTAAGCTAGCTAGAGGATTTCAAAAATAACGTCAACTTGACTCGAAGCCAATTCCCACACTCAGCTCTTTGGAGAAAGGCTCTGGGATGGAGTGTGGGAGGCGATAAAGTTTCTTTCTGATGAGCGTGTGGGATGACCACATCACCAATGCTTTCCAATTCCAGCATTCATGAAAATGAGAGTCTTTGCAGAATTGTTTCTCAGCTACTACCCAAAATGAAGATGCTGCACCTTAGTTTTGTCTTGGGGTTTGGGAATCTTATTTTTAGTCTTCCTCTGTGACTTTCCAATTGGAAATTCATTCATTGTCACAGACACTGAGAAGCCATTAGCAGGGGAGGGGCTTCCCAAAGTCATTTTCAGCAAGGATTAGAAATGAGACATCTGGAAGGGACTGAAGAGTTGATGGGAGAGCTTGCTGTAGACAAGCAGCTTTCTGGCACACGGAACGGTAATGCTTAGTAATGGTTGTTGCTTAAATAGTTTTGAACGACAAATATGTTGGATCTGACATATCTGGGGAAATTAAGCAACCCTTTATAATCCCACCTTTGTAGATTTCATGACAAATGAAACACAGACTCTACTTTAGGTAGCTGTGGGACTTTGGGCAAATCATGTAACTTCTTAAGGAATTCAAATGTGAATGTAAAGCATAGAGGCAGTTTATCACTGAGACCCCTCCAAGCATAAAGCACCAATCCTTTCTTTTCACATGTAACTGAAGGTGCTTCCTTTTCTTTAAAATACAAGTTCCCCTAGGGATCAAGCTTCTTTCAGAAGTGAGTTTAACAACCAAGATTGTCCCAAATACTTCTAATCCAAGCCAGCTGGAGAACTAGGGTACCAGAGACTAGCTCAGTTGCATGGAGAGCACCCACCTCTGAGATTAGCTCTTTTTAATTTTTCCCGAGCACATTAGTTTTGGGCATGGTACACAGCCCATCTGTTTGGTTTGGTGTTTGCCTGACAGCGTGGGAGGAGCAGCAAGTAAGCACAGTCTTCGACTTCAGATGTTTAAAATGTTGTACTTTCTCCTCCATATGGGGGCCTAGAATCTCTGTGATGGGCCCATATAAAACAACTTTAACACCTAAGATGGTGAATTTTAGATGTTTCAGTTACCTGTTACTGTCCCAGAGGGATCTAGTCATAGATTACAACAGAAGTAAGGACTAGATATCTTAGACGCATCCTCTATTAAGATCTCTCCACCTCAGCACCTGAACAAGATGCGAGTGTGGTGGGCTGGGGTGGGGGGATGTTGAGGAGGCTGGTTGCACATGATGTACAAAAAGGTTCAGGGGCTGGGCCCTGACTCCAGCAACATTTCGTTTGATCTTAGATATCATTTTAATGCTGTCCTTTGCTCTAAGGGATCATACTACTTTGGGAAGGATCTATTCGTGGTACTCAATTTACCAAAAACAAGTCTTTGTAGAGACTACTGTAGGTGAATGCCTTCTACAATGAAAGTGCAAAGCAGCCTGAAATAAGAGATCCATGCTCCTAGCTGTGTTTGAACCCAAGAAGCAATGGGAGAGTTCTAATTCATGCCATACCTGAATTTGGACCCTCCAACAGGGTCCATTTGATAGTATAACAGACTTGAAGATGTTTCTACTCTTTGACCGAGTACTCTCTCACTAGGATTTATCTGAAGAAAATAACTTCAAATATGTCCAGCATTTATGTGAAAAGATGTTCATTTTAATAGTATTTATAAAAATTAAAAATTTAAAGCATCCTAAATGTCAAATAATAGCAAACTGTTTAAATGAGCTATGATATAGACATACAATGGAATACCAAATGGCCATTAAAATTATGTGTTGGAGGATTATTTAATGATTTTGGAAAAGTTATGATGGAAAGTTAAGTGAAAAAAGCAGAAAAACTCTACTAGACTTAGTATGCTTCTAGGACGCTTCTAAAAATCATGCATAGGAAAGAGATCGGAAGGACATTAAAATTTTAAAAGTGATTTATCCAGGAGATAGAAATACAGATGATTATAATTTTCTTCTATAAACTCTTCTAATTTTTAAAAAATTTTCTACAATAAACATGCATTAATTTTATCATCATAAAATAGCTAACCCCAGTAGTTAAATATCCCGATTGTGTGAAAAATGGGTTACGGAAGTCATCCTAAAACTGAGTTTTCTGGCTTGGGACTGCATTAGGATCCTTCCAAGTCTACCAGAAAATGACCACAGTTTTAGCCAACATGCTCTGTGGCCTAACCACATGCTGGCCACCCACATGGTCTAGGCTCACGATGGCAACGGGACAGTGGAGTTGAGGAGGCACAGAATGAATCTCAAGGGAGTGATTGCAACAGGCATGATCTTTCTGACAGTTACCCGCTGCCCGGTGCTCCCGCCTACCAGTTTCAGGGTCGCATTGGTGTTCACAGGGGTCCAGGAGCCGCCGGGCACAGAGATCCATGGCCCAGGGCCCGCTGGAGTTCTGCTGAGAGAAGAGAACCACTTGGGCAGGGTTCAACCAGTCACTGGCATCCAGCTGGCTCCCCTCCAGCAAGATGAAGCGGCTCCCTGCAAAGTGAGAGAAAGGAAGCATGCCTATGTGTGTGCACACAGCATCCATCCACAAGCCACGGAAGACAGGGAAATACCAACCTCATAATTAGTACCAACCAGAGACCCTAACTCTTACCATTCCTAGCCCATCATTAGCCCCAGAGCAAGGGATCAGCAGACAGAAGCAGGGCCATCACTCAGACTTCTGTGAGGACAGGGACACTGAACTCTCCAGCCAGAGTCCCCTGCTGCCTTGCCCCATTCCATCTTTCCAGGGTGTTCCTAAGGAACATAGGGACAGAGGAGCTCTGTGATGGCCATGGCGTGGCTCCATCAGACCCAGCCACAGGCACTGGCACTCCTCCAAGGAGCAGGGGCTACTGCCTGTCTTCATGGGCTATGAGAATTGCAGGCCCTCTAACACCACGTGAACAGTCCCCACTTATTTCCAGCTTTACAGCAACTCAGAGAACAGACATTAACAAGTCAATTAGGTGCTCAGGGCTTAAATGATTCAGGGACTCTCAGAACCTATATTACTCCCTCATTATATTGGGGTCCCCTGGATGAAAGTAAATTATTACTTCTGAGTTCTAGGCTTACAGCAAGTTACTGCAATTAAGAATTTATCACCCAGGCATACCAAACCAAAGCATGGCTAATTCTTAAACACCTCTACTATTCCACTTAGCTTTTTCCTTTCAAAGGCTTAGGGAATCTTGGTGTCTTCCTACCTGTAGCCAGTGGGCCCTGCATTTCTCTACAAAGACTGAGATGTGTTAAAAACAAACAAAAATGGGAGAAGGCATAGAGAAGAAGAGGTGACCACTTTAGTTTATTATTTAACCTGCTTTCCTAGTTCATTTATGGGCAATCCAATCGTGTCTGAATCCTTACTTATTTCAGTTTGGTTTTCCTCTGATAGAGTAATAGGTAACAGTGACTCCTATCTTCTCTAGCCTTTGCCCAACCAGAAAACCTTCCTCTTTGGAGGGCAAGGTCGCATCCTCAGAAGAATGGGCTCACCATCAGCAATCAGGTGCTCAGGGACATGCAGAGTGATCTTGACCACAAGCGGACAGCTGACATGAGAGGAGCACACGAGGCCAATCACACAGCTGGTGATGCTGATCAGGGTCAAGGTGGTCTTATTCACGGGACTTCGGGGAGATCCCACTGAAAGCGAGACAAAAGCAACATACATGGTGGTAAAAAGCTTTGCATTCGGAGTCCAACTTGGCTTTTTGCTGCCCATCCTGGCAAACAGGGGTGATAGCTGGCAAAACTAGCCTGTGGAGGGAACTGTCTCTGGCTGCATGACCTCAGTGACCTTCTTCCTCACAGACACCCAGACACCATGCCATCAGCTGGAGTCAGAGGGGACTTGGCCAACTGGTGGCCCTCAAGGTCACTTATAGCCATTTTCACTCTTCCTGGGCCAAGTTCACAGAAGAAATCATAAAGGGGGTATTTTCTCCCCCTTACTGAGCTCCAGGCTCTTGCCAAGGGTGGGAGGGATGCTTCAATCCCACACCGTACCTCCCATTGCTCTTTACAGAGGACACTCTGCACAGAGCAGCTCCACCCGCATGGTGCACACTGCTGCTCCAGAAGGAACTTCCTGAGCTGTAAGAGCTTGTGCTTACTCTATGGGTGAGAGTCCTACCAAGTGACTTTTACTCTGTGGGACCTGGAATAAGGAAAACGAGGAACATCTGCTCTGTATGAGCAGATAACATTGTCACACCACAATGCTCTCCACAGTCCTGTAATTACTGGAGGAAATAATCATTGCTGAAGATTAAGAAACACTCCCAGGGAGGTGGAAATAGGGATAGGGAGGGAAGAGTGTTTTGTTTTTTTTTTTGTACCACTGTTATATTTCTTTAATTTTTTGTTTCTTGGCTTTTTTTTTTCCTATTGGGAAGAAGATGAAATGCTATTAAGGAGAGCCTTATGCTTATGGAAGCAGAACAGATGTGTGAAAGTAAGAAAGCAAGACAACAAAACGTCTGAGTCTTTGGAATTTTCTTCTGTTCTGTGTTAGTACTTATTATTGATAGTAATAAAAGGCTTCCATTAAGGCAGACACTGTGCTGAGTGTTTTACATAACTTATTTTATTTTAAATATTTGCTTTCTTACAGTAAGCTTATGAGTCTGTATGGGAAGCACCTACTTTACAGATGAGGAAAGATCTGTAAGAGGTGATGCTCCTTGTGGTAGTTAACACTCATGAAGTGGTGATTGTGTGTCAGGCATCAGTGCTCAGGGCTTTATGTGGCTCGTATCATTGAATGGTGTCCCCGGTCTTGTGAGGCAGCTCCCCTAGAGGAATAGAGGGTTAGAGAGGCTGTAGAGCATGCCTATGGCCAGGCAACTACTAAGGTATGGAGCCAGATAAAATTGCAGATCCAGGTGAGATTTCAGGCCACAGGAACAATGCACTACTCAGTCTTTGGGCACAGTGATGCCTTTGGAACTGATGTTCTCAGGAACACAGAGATGAGTTTTTGGTTTATGGATATACTCGTCCTTTAGGGGAGCAGTTTCCTCTGGGTGCACGTGTTGGCAGTAGCTAAGAAGGAGAGACTTGAGGGCAGAAAGTAGTCTCTGAGTCCTCTGTCCTTGATAGATGGATACACACTCTTCGTGTTGCTGTCCTTTCATAATAGAGTCTATTTTCTTACGCTTACAGGATTCCAACCCTGCCCAGGCCTCAGAGGCAGATCCACCTTCTCTCAAAACGTCACTACCTCCTCTTATTACCTTCTCTCCTGCTCCCCTGACTACTTCCACTGCCCAGCCAATGGCACTGCCACCTATTTGGTTTCTCAAATTAAAACAACAACAAAAGCTCCATTATATCTAATGCTTTTCTCTTGCTTACAAGCCACACCCCCACCCTGCCCTCTCCAATGCCATTAAGTCTTTGTCTCTTTAGGGTATGTACCCAGCAGTGGGATCGCTGGATCATATGGTAGCTGTATTTTTAGTTTTTTTGAGAGACCTCCAGACTATTTCATTCCCACCTGCAGTGTACAAGGATTCCCTTTTCTCCACATCCTCACCAGCATTTGTTACTGCCTTTCTTTTGGATATAAACCATTTAAACTGGGGTGAGATGATAAGTCATTGAAGTTTTGATTTGCATTTCTCTCATGTTGTGTCCACAACTTATCTGGCCTTCATGCTTTCCATCCCTCCCTACCCATATCATCTTATAGCAAAACCAAAGCAGAAGCCATCCACCTGTTCCTCTGCCTCAAGCTCACCCTGCTGTCACCTATCCTGCATGCTGTCCCTGGAAGGATCCTTCATGGAGCAGAGCAGACCAGGACAGTGCTCTCCAGTAAGGTGTAAGTCCCTTGGAGTCAAGGTCATGTACTTTCTGGCTTCTGCTGATCTTCTAACCTTCTTTCCTAAGAAACCCACAAACTTGCACCCTAAGCTCTACTCTAGTAAACATGTTACTGCTCCCTGACAAGACCGTCATAGTTTATGTCGTCTCAGTGACTTTGCACAGATTATTTCCTCCTCCACAGAAGGCAATTTTGTCACCTTGTCAGCCTCATATACACCTACTCTTCAAGTCTCAGCTCAAACAACATCTCCCTGTAAACACTTCCTTGAAACCTCCAAGAACAGATTCTCACTGATTCCTTGGTGTTCTAGCCCTCGGTGCACCCTGCTGTTACTGCTCTTATCACATAGAATCGTCACTGTTTACAGGCAATTGCCACTGCTCTCATATGATTGCAATGACTTGCTACTGATAATTGTGTCTCTGTGGTCTTTCTGCATCATCAACCCACAATCGAGCATCTCTACCTGGCTTCAGAACTTCCAGTGGTTCCTTACACCCCACTGAGGCAAGCACAAACTCAGTCACATGGAGTGTGCATAGTCCTTTGTTAGCCATTTTCCGGCCTCATCCTTACCATCTCGTGTGCTTATATATTTACAACCTGATGACAGCTGCCATATTGAATGACGTTTACTTCCTTTAAAACACAATATTCTTTTGTCCTTTCAAGGCTTTTTATGTGCTATTTTCCTTTACTGAAATGTCCTCATCCTAGACTTCTTCTCCTTCGAGAAACTCTGTACATTGTGTACGTATACATACATATATACGTATGTATGTATGTATGTATGTATGTATGTATATGTAACCTCGTTCTAATTACTTTCTCCTTTTTTGGCTCCTATTGCTGCCAGGTAGGATTAACTGTCCCCTCTTCCAAGTACTCACTTCACTTTTTTTATATTATTAAATTAAGCCTTATTGCTGTGCCACGTTTTCATGTTTCTACCACCTATCACAAACCTGACCCATAGCAGGAGGGTTATAAAAGGTTTTTGATGGTCTGATGGATATATCCAATCTAATTCAACAAACACTTACAAACTTCTGTTATAGAAAATATCCTTCACTAGGCACTTTGGAAAAATAAATTAAGCATTCTCCACCCCTAAAAAGCTTATAGTCTAGTTAATACCAGTAAAAAGTTAATGCATTAGGAGAGCTTGGTATTTAAAAGGAACAGTTTCATGCTGTCAAGAAACTCTTTCTAATTCATTACCATGGATTTTCTGAAGCAAGACTTCATTAAAGCAAGACACACCCTGCCTTGACCAGGCCTGGATTGGCTGTGCCTAGGTTGAGTATCCGCTGTCTATAAATAAGTAGTATCAAGAGAGATTGGGAGACCCTAATCCACATTCTTGCCTCAGAAAAACTGGCCATTCAACATTAAAATACCCAGGGGCCCAGTGATCTCTCGAGAAAAATGATGGAAAGAACTTTTATTATGCTGATAGCAGTTAAGCCTATAGAAACTGGAATTTACAATCAAAAAGGCTTCTTCTAATCTCTGGGAAGAACACCTGGCATGAAGGGAATTCAAGTGGAGGCATGAGAGAGTAAAAATATATGTGTTTTTCAGGAGGCACTGGTTGACTACTGGTTGAGAGGCACAAGGGGGATGCCACTCAAATATCCTCTACTGTATCTTACAGGGACTCTGCCTAAAATTCTTTAAGATGGGGCACTATATAAATATGGGGCTGCATGATGGAGAGTTCTAACAGCAACAATAGGAACTGCATGGTGTTTTCGCAGTCTCCAAAAAGGCACATTTTCATATAATTTAATCCAATAAAGCTCTCTGCTCTATGGATAAAGTATTGTTAACTCATTTGACATGTGTATGAACTGAAGCTCAGAGAATTTGTTCTTATCCAGTATCACACAGCAAATAACTGGTAAAGCTGACTGGAGATTGTGTCCCAAAATCTTCCAGTGTGGAGGTGATACCAGCGAGGTCAGAGGTCGTGGGAGCTACGGCTGCAGTAGCCACAGTTGACGCCACTGATCATGACAGTGAAGTGGCACACGGTGGCTATGCTCTGTCCATGCAGAGGAAAATGCATTAGCTACCTTAACCCTGTCAGGAGCAAGGAAGGAACCTGGAGGCTCAGGGTCCTGTGATTCTACCAGGCAGGGGCTTAAAGGCCAAAGACAGTTACACAGATTTTCAGGCCATAGATCATTCCTCAACTACACTGCCCCCAATCCTTGCCCAGCTCAATCCCAAGGCCAAAGTGGTAGAGGAAGCAGGGGTACATACAGTATCCATCTTTCACATACAACACACTTTATTAACTTTAATTTGTTTGTCTAAACAGCAAAATATGACTCCTGAGGCTTCCAGAAGGAATTGAGAGTCATCTGACCAAGAAATAGCCTTTCAAACAACTTGGAAACTTGTTTGAGAGTGCCATTGTCTGGGAGAGATGATTCTCTGAAACTTTCCACTCTAGGCTCTTCTTTCTTCCTTAGGAGGAAACACCAGTTGTGGTCCAAAAATTCTTGCAGAAACTGGTTTTGTTCCACAGAGCCCACAACCCAACCCAAAACCTCTTCTCCTTCCCCTGCCTCCCCCCACCTGCCCTACCCCCAGATACCACCTTCTGCCACCTCTATCATTCCTACCTCTACTACGCCTCCGGCTCCTTGAAGGATCCGTGTAAAATGTCAGCTGGGGGTCGTTTTCTGCCTCTGTGCCAGAATCCCCTTCAGGGTTCAAGAAGGCGGAACCCGCTGTAATAAAAGCAGCATGGCCAAGAAAGCATTTTCAGTTCTGGTTTCATGACACCAAACCACTGAGCAAGTTCAACAGGAAAATCAACAAAAATGAAAGTAAGTTGACTGATAATCTGGGAGAAGTAGCCAAGGGGGTTGGGGCTTCCTCTACACAAATTTGTTGGAAAAGTAGACCTTTAGGACAGCAATCACTGGAGCTCTACCCTGCCTACTTCCCTCTGATTAGGGCCATTTCTGGCACCTACCTGCCAGAGAGGACCTCCAGGGAGAGTGAGTGGAACAGGAAGAAAGGAGAGTTTTCCTCATTACACCTTATGATTCTGTTAATATAAGACTATCTAAGGGATGTAGGAAATTACATTTTTGTCTTTTTTTTCTAGCTCTAGAATTAATATACATTTAATACAAAAAGAAGAGAATAAAGAAAATACACAAAACTATGTAAAGGGAACAATCCTAATGCCCTCTAAATCCTTTAAATCAGAGATAAATCTGCTAACATTTGATGTGTATACTCTCTGGCTTCTTCTGACACAGAAACAGGTAAAGGTTTTTTAATCCCCCTTTAAAAATGGCATTATGCTGTATCTTCTACTTTATAACTTCATTTTTTCCCCCATTTAATAGATGGGTGGGCAACTTTCCATATAAACAAATACAGATCTGTATTATTTCAAACGGCTGCATGGTAAGCAGTGGACAGCAGACAGATGTGCCTGGTAGTTAGCCAATTCCCTGTTGATGGACATTTAAGCTATTTCCAATTTTTCGCTTGTTTAAACAATGTTGTGATGAACAGCCTTTTACACACTTCTTTGCTCTCTTGTCCAATTATTTCCTAAGGATAGACTCTTGTTGGTCAAAAGATTTGCACATTTACATTTTTTGGTAAGTAGCATTTAACTGGCCTCCAGAAAGGCTGTGCCAGGGCATATCTCCTCTAGCCATGCATGAGAGAATGGGTAGAAGATATTAATGGCCCTACCTCTACCAATATGAAGGAATCCACCCACAAGACCTAACGTCAGACGTGCATACCTCTTGCTTTGTTGTTGATCCGCTTTCTCTGGCTGCTGGAGGTGTGAGAGAGAAGGGTGGCTTGCTGGTGGTTGGAGTCCACAGGGCTAGTGGCAATAATGTTATCTTTATACTTGTTCATCAGTGACAGCTTGGCATTGTCACTTCCTGTATAAGGAAAAGTTGAGGCAAAAACTTTAAAAGATCAAAGGAAAGGGAGAAGAAAGAAATCTGCGTAAACCATGAAGATAAGGTCTCGCAGAATTGAAACAAGAAACCAGCGAATTGAGAGACTGGCTACAAGAAACTGAAATACTCCTTTTTGATTTCTGAGGGACGGCAAAGTTAAGGGAGAGGGAGTGAAGTCGGGGAATTACAACTGAAAATCCAATTCAACTATTATTATATTGTGTGTTATAATAATTCTGTATTGATAAGGTCAATACTTGTAAATCTTTGGCTGAATACAGACTGCAGATTTCTTTATTTCGGTCAGCACAGAGTTTAAAAGAATTTGAATGTGTGTGCATTCAGGCAGAACATGCCCTTTCTCTTTCATCACAGTCTGCGCCATTCCCTGTTGTCTGACCTCCTTCTGCATTACATACCTGTGTTATCTGTTAACCTCCTAAAGGCATTCGAGTTGATAACCCCTGAGTACCATACGTCTATTTTGTGGGCTTACTACACCAGGTGGGCTATTTTGTGGGCTTACTATTTTGTGGGCACTACACCAGGTGTTATGGGGAATATGAAGAGATGTTGACGATATGTTCCCCATATTCTCAAGGAATTCCCGAGCCTTAAATCTTATTAGAAATTGGCTCTTCGTGTAGAATTTCTTGTAGAGAACAAGCAGAATAAAAACTCCACATGATTCTACTCTTTCAAGCCCCACTAAAAGTCCATATATCATAAGCAACATTCAGTATCAAATAGGTCTTCTTTAAAGATAATTGGGCAGTTCTTTGAAGGATCACTGTCAAGAGTTCATCTATGGAGATTTGCTGATTCACAGAAGTTTTAAAGAGAAACAGGTGGGCTACTGTAAAGGCAGAATGCAGTCCTTTTCGCTCTGCATTTTTTGACCTCAGTCTTGTTCATCTGGATTAGTTCTTCCAGCCAGTGTCTCCATAGATACACAGTGCATCTGGGGTCTGATACCATGATTGCAATCCTTCATTTTCTTTGAAACAGTGCATCCCTTGTAGAGAGCACAAAGGTATGAGCAAGGTAACGTAACTAAAACACCCCAGGCCCAATTCTCAGGAGTTATAGGAAAAAGCAGATACCACTGTCCCCTCCACTTCAATGGAGAATCAAATTCCCTAAGCAAATATACAATACACAAGAAGTCATATACACATGTTCATTTTTCTTGCTATCTCATTTCCCAGAGGGTTGCTCATTACATACCAAAATGACTCTAGCTCACTCTTCTATTGAATGTTAAACTATGTTGCTTCTAATGCCTGGTGGAAGTGAAAAGGAATCCAATTTACACGGTTCTTCTGATTTTCTAGATCAGAAAACAGCTCGCATCATCTCAGGAACCAGGTTATTTTATGCCCATCTAGGGAAGGGCACTGCCACATCACACTATGTAGGACAACTAGTTGTTGTTACACAGCTGTTCCTCCCACTCCCCAGCTCCTTGAGATGAAGGACCAAACAGCCTCCTGCCTTTCTCCCATCCCCACCTGGTGTGAGGTCCATCCCCGACTTTTCATTACAGCCCTGCAGGGAGTCGAGGGTGCGTGTGACCTGGCTGGCAAAGTCCTCCCCTCCGTTCATGCACTCCCTCTGCAGGTGGTGGCGCAGATCAGTGATGTCATACTCATAGCCATCGAGGATGGGTGTCTCCCGGATGCTCAGGGTGCCGCTGGAGTTGTGGCCCTGTACGCGGGCGTTGCGCAGACTCTCCCGTCCATGCCCACCGATCAGCACAGAAGGAATGTAGTGAATCTCATTGGCTGCCTCAGCACTGGCACTCTTCTGGGGCTGGGGGACCCTGCGGCGTTTGCACCAGCGCCGGCGAGTATACAGGATCATCACCAGGCACAAGATGGACAGCAGCAGAGCAATCATGCCACCCTAGGAAGAGAGGACCACAGATGGATGTGGGAACACGGGCAGGCTCTTCCCACAAAAAGTCATTGCTCCTTCTGCTACTACCATTCATCACTTATTTATTTATCATTCATTCAGCTGTATTAAGCATTTATAGCAAGCATCATTCAGCAAAGGGAAAGTCTGCTGTGATTGGTATTTAGGGTGAGAGAAAAATGGAGCTGGGATGACCAGCGCATCATTTCAAGTGATCCAGCTGCTTAGGGCTTAGCAAACAATTTGAAGAAAGCAGTCTTTCTGAGAGAGAGAGAGAGAGAGAGAGAGAGAGAGAGAGAAGGAGAGGGGGAGAGAGAGAGGAGAGAGAAAGAGAGAGAGGGAGGAGAGAGAAAGAGAGAGAGACTGATTTCGGCTGGAAAAACAGGTGAGAGGATTTATTTGTTAGGTCAAATCTGCCACACGTAAAGCTGGTTTCAGGACTTTCTTTTTTAGCTATATGGAGTGGCCTCTGGTTTCTTCCTGTCTCACATCTAAAGATCAATCATAGATAGATTCTAACAGTGGTTCCACCAATTATCAGTGGGTCCTACAAATTCTAAACCTCAGATACCTCATCTGTATAATGGAAAAGACACCACTTAACCACCCAGGGTGGTTGTACGAATTAGGTTAGCTAACTATGTAAAGTGCCTAGCATAATATATCTCACATAATCAAAGCTGCTCTCAGCATAATCTTAAATGTCTCCATCTGAGTAACTGGCCCAGCAGGAAAAACCACTGACAAATCTGAATAGAAATTTACATCCAACAGGAATTTACCACCAAGTATGGGGAGGAATCTCATCATTGGAACATGACGTTTTGGGTCACAGCTTTCCCTTAACCAAACAGTCCTGAGTGATACTCCCTATTCTCACTAAATCTCAGGGGAAGGGATTGAAACCCAAGTCCTGGAGTCAAGCTAGTGAAGGAGTTGCCTTCTGGTGCTCAAAGGCCAGCACCTCGAAGGCCATTCCTTACAAATCAGGACACCACTCTGTCGCCTGCCAGAAGTGAGGATGCAGGACTCAGTGAGACTGAACACCTGGCCTTGACATCGCCGGGGCAGCATTCAGACCGACAGCCCTGCAAGCCTGGTGCTGCACAGCACTCGTTGGGCATAAATCTTCCCATGCAAAATCTGCATTCACTCCCTTTATTTTGGTCAATATCTTCCCAAACCTATTTAATTAGGCCAGCATGTGCCAAATGGTCCTTCTCTCAACCTTGGGCTCCGATCATACCACCCAATCAAACAAGCTAGAGATAAAAATCCCCTACTAATTTCCAGGGGGCCCACCCACATAAGGTTAGGTCAAGAGTATGCCCCCAAACACATTAAAGGGGGCTTTTCCAGTCTCATAATAATTATGTCTTGGATTTGTAAAGTTCCTCTCCCTGTAATCTTCTTATTTATCCTCTCTCTCCTACCATCACTGTGAGTAAAGGAACACACACACACACACACACACACACACTACCACTTTCAAACAGGCAGGACAGAGGAGCAGAGACACGAGGCAACAGAGTCAGCTGCCAAGTGACAGGCTACATCATGTGGCTTGTAGGGAACAGATGTATGCTGACCTCCTGGTTTTCAATCCTTTCTTTTATTTGCAGAACCTTTTTCCTGGCACAAGCTCTTATGCAAGTACAGAGAAAGAGTAAACATGCTCAGGTTCCATTGTGGGTAAGAGTCCAAAGGCAAGTATTCTAGGTCCTTGCTAACTGCCACCTCCCCTCCCATCCATCCTGGTGGCCCTGCAGAAACACACACTGAGCTCCTGGGACCCCACAGAACACTGTCTAGAAGACACAGCACCTCCATGGTACATGACAAAGCCCTGCACCACTCATTTACAGTGAGTGTTTGTGTCCAACCCAACAGTTTAACAGAACCTGTATCTCAGAGTCAGAGCTATCTTTTCCTTCACCCTAAATTGAAACTGCAACAATAGGTAATTAACCCACACAGAAGGAATAACTTCCCGACTGAGAGAAGTTGTCAGATATTGAATTAGGCTAGTGAAAACGAGAGGTAATTTTATTCCCTAAAGAGCTGTAAGAGTAGCGAAAGCATCCATCTCTAAGGAATGGCTTAAATACCATCATTTTGCTCACACAGGGTTTTTTTAGGAGCTCCTGTTCCTCTCTAATTCTCCTTTCAGATGGTAACAACAGGGTTATGATGAGGTCTGGGGCCTAGGCTCATTCCCTATATCATGCAGTAATAAACAAGATTAGCTGTCCATTATCATGCTTTTACCATGTACCAGATACTTGTCCAACAGTTTCTACACTTTTAGTTCAATTCCCCATTTTACATTTGAAAAAAAAAGAGGCACAGTGGTTAAATAACTTGCCCAACACCACACAGCAAATGAGTAGTGGGACTAGAATGGGAACAGAACTCTTATTTCAGAGCCGATATTCTTAAGCACTAGGCTACAGTCACCCAGAATGAGCATTGCTCACTGGAGAGACATCGACACCCTGGCATCTATCTCACAGATCCTAGGAGGATAGAGTAGGAGAGTGTGGGTGAATACAGCCAGATCCATTGTCAGTTCCAGAAGAAAAAAAGAGTAACTATTCAAATATGCAAATTTCAAATATTCAAAGTGCACATCTAGCTGGCAGTGGGTCAGAGGAGGAGCTATCATAAACAAGAGACCTTTAAACACCTACTAAGCATCCAAATCCAAGATTAGTTGGTAGTAAAAAGACAACACTCACATTTCAATCTACATGCCTGAAAGATACCATTAGTCTTTCAGTTGAGCTGAATTGAGATGAGAAATAGGTACTTTCTTTCAACTTTGGGACCCATTGCATATCTGTTTCTAGGTTCAGCTCGTTTCTTTTCTGATGAAAAAACCAAGGCTCAGAGAAACTATAGAACTAGACAGTGCAGAACTGGCTTGAGTCCCAGATCTTCTTTTGCTGCTTTTCTCAGAGGCCATTTTGGTAAGTTCACCCAAAATTCTCTTTACCATGTGTGGAGCCCAGACACTCAATTAAGAGTATTTTATGCTCGTTTTTCTTAAAAACATAACTTATAGGAAGCTAGAGCAGAAGCTTTTGTTTTGCTGTGCCAGTGTATTTAGCTTCTCTAATTCTGCTTTCGTAAAACGCTTCCTCTGCTTAGAGTCATTGACTCTCGATGACCTCAGCTTTCTAATAATCAGTTACCAGGAATAAGCTTCAGCCAGTAGGTAAAACTCAGCATAAGTATTTGAGAAAGGATTCTCTGATACTCAAGCTGTGGTACGGTTTCTCTGCTTCTGTAACCCAAACTGGTGACAGATCTCAAAACGGTTTGAATTGACTTACTAACTGCGGACTATTACATAACTAATAATATACCATAATGTGTTGTGACATTAATATGTAATATTATTTAATAATATTTTGTAGCAATAATTGTTTGTAAAATGACTACACACAAATTCCTCTGAAATGCTCTACCTGCTTGAGCAGGCAGCAAGTAGGAAGAATATATAGGCCCATCACTAGACTGGGAAAAGGCAGGGGACTAGTCACTTTGGTAACTGTCCTTCTACAGTGATGAGTTGGCCCACATTCAGTTACTGTTACATTTTTCAATACACCATAGGTCTCTGACAATCTCTCTCTCTCTCTTTCTTTCTTCAGGGTCTCACTCTGTCACCCAGGCTGGAGTGCAGAGGTGCGATCTCGGCTCACTGAAACCTCCGTCTCTTGGGTTCAAGCAATTCTCCCACCTCAACCTCCCAAGTAGCTGGGATTACAGATGTGCACCACCACGCCTGGCTAATTGTTGTATTTTTAGGAGAGACAGGGTTTGACCATGTTGGTGAGGTTGGTCTCTAACTCCTGGTCTCAAGTGATCAACTTGTCTCGGCCTCCCTGAGTGCTAGGATTACAGGTGTAAGCCACTGAGCCTGGCCAATTTCATAATTTTTAACTTTACTACTTTCATAGAGAATTTTAAGCAGTTTCAATAAATGTCATGTATATTCTAGGATTTTCCTTGTAAAGAATGTAGTGAAATGAAGAGGGGGCAGATGGAATGGAAAGAAACCCTAGGCCAAAGACTGTGGCTGGGAGCATCCTGATAGCCCAGTTGAAAAGAAAAAGGCATCCTTGCACACACCTTACACAGCTTATTGGGAGCAACAATTGTCCTCTGGATACTCAGCTCCAAAAGACTTCTACTTAACGTCTACTCATGAGCACAGTGACAAACAGAATGGGCAGGTATCACACAAGGCTTGTCACAGAGTGTACAGGAGTTCTTCACATGCACATGTCTTACTTTGAGTTTTTGTTTTACCCTAGCTGTGTTCAGAAAGTATTCTTCATTTATTTGTGTTAGCTCCAATTTTTATAGCATTGGAGAAACAAAGACAAAACATTACAGTATATCTGGATTCAGGAAACAAGCAGCAAGTTGTAAACTTTGAACATTAAAAGAGAAACACTAGCTGTAAGCGCTGGCTGCAAAACACGGAATTGTTCTGCTTGTTATTCATCTTTGCATGAGTTTTCTGATTATTGATTTTTTTTCTCAAAACTTAACATTTTGTAACTAGAAGCATGTTTAGGGTATATGAGAAATCCACATCTATTAACGAGTTCCTTGCAAAAAATTTGGCATTTTAAAATATATTTTCTTTAAAAAATCAATAAATCATTTCTACTGGTTGTAATAGATACCACACAAATGAAATCAGCTTTTATTTTATTATGAAATTGACATTTTTGGCACTTACGTAAGAGAGTAGTATGAGGTTTGTCAGATAATTTGTAGATGTTAGAATTTTATGTAACAATGTGTTACATAACATTGATGGTAATTGCTGAGGAATGGAAAATTCTAAGCAGATCTCTCCTTTATGCTTATCCCTTTCCTCTGGACCAACCACAGACTGTCTCATTATCTGACCTGTATATTCAACCTGGGTCCTGGGTCATACCTCCCTCCTTCAGCTAACTCCTACCCATCCTTCAAAGTCAGTTCAGAGACACAGCTTCAGCTAACCCTTCTCGAGTCTCACTACTTTCCACAGAACCCTCCACATAACTCTAACCACAAGGATGCTTACCTTTGATTTTCTTGTCTATCTCATTTGCTAGACTATAGAGGGCAGAGGCCATGGGGGCAGAGGCCACGTCTATCTCTTTTATAGCTGCAGGGCAAAGCACAGCACCTGGCATAAAGCAGATGGTCAATAATTGTGAGACAGAGGAAGGAAGAGAGAGGGGAAAGAAGAAATAAAAGGGGGGAAGGAAAGGAGGGAAGGAAGGAGAGAAGAAGAGAGAGAAGGAGGAAAAAAGAAAGGAAGAAAAGGAAGAAGCATCATTAACTTTGAATATATTTCAATGTGATCACTATCTCTGTGCCTACAAGCTAATCTTGTGTAAGTCAGCTGCTTGGGTAACTCATTTATTCAATTTATTACTAAATCATTCAACAAGCACATACTGATACCTACTTTAGCAAGGCGTTTTTTTTAGTGGTCACTCTTATGAAGATAGTGCCGTGAACAACACAGGTATGGTTCCTGATCTCATGGAGTTTATATTTTAGTTAGAGGAATTAATCTACATAATTTGGTTTTTAAAGATAAATACAGTCATAAAAGGAAGACAAAAACAGATCATAGGTGCTGGCCAGTCATTACTTCTCTTCTTCAAACCAAAGAACCTGTGGTAGATGAAAATATTTTGGACTAGAGGTAATACACTGGTAACACCTCCATGGACCAGTGGAATCCTTCTCAAATCAGTGTCACATAATCAATAAATCCTAGAATAAAAGAATCTGGAACTATTAAATGTCACCAAGTTTAGAGAGTCACCTGGGCTTTCCAAACCCTTGGCAGAGAAATGGAAAAGCTGAGATTCTGCTTCCAGCTACCATCTGTCAAGAGACTACAGCCAATCAATCAGCTCACATTTCAAAGCTTAGTTTTACCTGAGGAATAACCAGAAGAGTGAATCTGAGACAGAATTAATTATTCCTCAAGGCAACTGGACATACTGAATTCAAATTATATTCCTAGAGGAATTAAATAGTGGTTACAAAATAAGAATCACATACAAGAGTTGGGTAGCTCATGTCTCCTGTTTTGTCTCGATGTCAATGCCCCAAGCTCAGGGGTAAACACCCTCTCTCCGATACAGCAACCATCACTCATGTTTTTCTGGATATCACTCATATCCTTTATAAGAGGCAGAACAAGAGCAGAAAAACTGTGCAAGCCCACGTGGAAACTCTGGTCATATCCTAATCTAGAACCAAAATGTTCCAGGGATAAGGAATGGATAAAGCAGATGGATGACTTCTCAAGGTCCCTTCTGATCCTGTGATACTATGGAGCCTACTGGAAAACTAGACTTAAAACACTAGTAACATGAAGAACCCCCATAGAACAACAGGGCTAAGCAGCTGTGTAATTACGCAAATTGCTTAGACCCTTTGAAACTAACCCAAGCCTTCGTCTATAAAATTCAGTGATGGAAAGAAATGCATGACTCTTCCAATCTGAAAATTTTCTGATTGTAACACTGATCCTTGTCAAACAGGAAATGGCTCTACACTAGCAAACTAAGGGTAGACGAAAAGCCCTGTGCATTCTTTCTGCCCAGCAATGTTGAAAACCACAGACCAAGGAGATGATGGAACTGACCCACCAGAAGCAGGTCATCAACCCCAATTGCATAGAAAGGCCTCTGAAATAAGTGGATATCATCATAATTGTGGTAACACATTCTTGACCATGAAGATCCCTTTCCTGCCAGAAGGAGTTACCCAGACTAGAAGAGAAAATGCCTTGGCTTGCTTCTTTGGCAGATTCTCCTTTCTGTGGTGGTTGGTGAATAGAAATCCATTATCCCCTGTCCATCTCCTTCGCAGAGGAAAGACAAGTGAAAACCCTTTAAGCATATTAAGTAGCAAGTTCAATTTATAAATTATTAGGAACATTACCTCCCCTTGGGGATTTTCTGAAGTCTTTAATCGTGTGGAAAGGCTTTCCAGTTGCCACGGGCTACCACGTTAATTAAGAGGCCTCACTATGTCTTCTGGGGCTCCTGGTGTGAATTCACATCCCATTGGCAGGGCCCAGCCCATGCTGCCTGGTTAACCTCTCACTGGGGCAGTTACTACTGCTGACTGCTACCTCAAGATGCTTCAGCATCCCCTTCCCACATGCCCCTAGGACCAAGTATCCAAAGCTGAAGGAAGAAATAGGATATTTCCCCAACTCTGTCTCATTAAAATGCCATTTGTTGGATAAAAATAGGGACCAGGCAACCTTCCACAAACAAGAGGTAAAGGCTGAGACCAACAGCCTTTCAAGGTTAAGCAGGTTGGCATTTGAGCCCTTCCAACCTAAAGAGGCTATGTTCTTCTCGGGAAGAAACCCAATTCTCTAGCTTTTTACTTGCTTTTTAATTTAATTTTGTTTTATTTTGCTTTTCCTAGCTCTAAAAATTTTAAGAAAATTAGGTTTGATCGTCTTTCTTCTTTAATCTGGAAAGTTTGTCTTCAATTCCTTTATGAGACTTCAGGAGTTTTGTCTAATGAGAGCCTGGAGCCCTACAGGGGACAGTGGCTGGAGGCTAGCGTGCTGGAGTCAGCCTGGGCTATTTCAAGTTGTACTCTTTCAGATTCCGTTTATAGAACTGCTTTTTCTGTTCTTGAGATTTTTTTCTTGCCTCAGACCCTTGACTCTGTCATCCCAAAGAAAAGGAAAGGAACACATTTGTCCATGAGCTGCTTAGAGCTCTCTCATCCTTAGTAGCTACGGTTACCTGCTGTTTGCCTTAACAAGAATGTTAAGGTTAAGCAGGGCTGGGTGAAGCAGGATGACAGAGAAGCAGCTTGTCATGGGCTGGGTTTTCAGCCCACAGATCCCCTAATTCCAGAGACTGACCTAGACCTCTGCAGTGTAAGAGACCAGTAAGGAATCAGGCTACCCAGGCAGAGCGGAGGTCCTCTGTCCCTCTGGATGTAGACATAACAATTTTCTGAGAGATGACACTGCCTAGTCAGACATTATGGATGGGACCCCAATTAGTATCACGTGTTAAGAGACTGGCCCCGCATACAACCCATGTGTGCAGATATCAGTGTGCACGCATACGCACAAATGTGTGTATTATGCACAACAGACAGGCTGGAAGATAAAAGGGTCCACACAGAAGCAGAAGCACTCCAGGTTGCTGTCTCAGCAACTCATGGTCCAGAGCTGCATGAGACAGGCTCCCTCCATGGGCTGTGGGCACCAGCCCTTCAAAACTTCACAAGCCAAGCATGAAGCCAATAAATAAATATCGCCAGCTGGATAATGCTCAGTGCCTATTCTTGGCCATGTTCCTTTCCTCCTTTCTTCTTTGTTTTTATGCAGTAGGTGATCTTGGTGAAATAAAATAACAATAGTAATCTGCTCCATTAGGACCAAACATTAAGGGAATTATTGAACATGTAACGGAAGAGGCAGCGGGCATAGTATATGCTAATGACCATTAGACTTCATCCCTGTTTTTCTCTGATCATAATGGAGTTGTTAAATCTCTCTTCCTTCCATTTCCTCAAAGTTAGCCAGCCCAGCTTAAGGTGAGGAAAGGGGTTCTCAGATTGCTGATAACTCCATGAGCATCAGCTGGGTCTGAGCACATGAAAATCAACAGCATTAAAAACTAGTCCCTACAGGAAGACCTTATGCAAGGCATGTGTAGGGATTCCAGTGACTTCAGATGAAAACAGCCTATAACATAGTTGGGAATAGAAGGGGGACAGAGGGTCAAGATGTCAAGATTTCTCTGAATTTGGTACATATTCATCAGTATCACTATCTGAACCAGGGAAGACCCTGAAGATCTGTTTACTCTCCAGCTAAACACTGAGATGGAGCCTTAAAGGCTGCCCTATTCAGAGATGCCTGCCAGTCGAGGTGTAGGTAGAAGGCCTTTCACATGGAGTGTGGCCTTGACCATTTTCTTATCCCACATATAGAGGTACAACTTGATTTTCACGATTGTGTGAGATCTGGTGTGCCAGGATCCAGTCAAGTATATTCAAGGATCCTGCCTCTCTTCTCTTTTACAGCAGGATTTTCAGTGCACAGTCCCTAGACTGGGAGATCACGTAGCCGATAGTTACTTTTGTGATGATCTCAAAGTCCACAAACTACTATGAAAGGATTAAGTATTTCTCAGCTTCCTGCAGTTAACTCTATTACATGTGCTTAACTCTTCCTCCAAATTCCTGCCTCATTTTGTCAGTCTAGTCACACACTGCCTTATTCCTAGAGTACTGGTACAATAAAGGAGGAATACTAATGATAACTACTGTTTATTGTGTTTATCACATGCCAGACATAGCATCTAATGAATTATACTCATTATTTTATTTAGTTCTACCAATAAGCATAAGAAGTAAAAACTACAATTTCCATTTTTAGAAAGTAACTTACCTAGTTTACATAGTAGTATGAGGCCAAACTAAGACTCAGCCACTGACATTAGTGATGTTATTTTATGACCACATCACATAGAAAGCCCATCACTGGGCTGTAATCACTCAGCTTGCTGTTTTCTCTAAATTAAACCCCGGACTTCCTTGCTTCTACAACTAACTCTCAAGGTTATGCACGTGAGCATCCCTAAATGTCTACACTTAGTACTGTCTACACTGCCCGTCCCAGAAGACTGTAATCTTCTCCAGTTTAGCTTGATCACTGAATTTGCCAAATACAACAATTAAACAATAATTTAACCAGTATGGTCAAGGAGGGTCACACCTGTCAGGTTGTCATTTTGACACAGACAGGGAGAATTCTATGGAAATATTTGCTCTTGGCTAGATATAAAGTGAAATCAACTGTCTTCAGGGTCTGACAGTATAGTATAGACACTCAGCCATTTCCTTGAGAGCAGTCTGCCATTGATGCACACAGACTCAGGTCTCTTTGCTCTCTGTAGACCCTCTTCTGGGATGGGAGACCTAAGAAGAACAATAAACATTTTCTACAATATAACAACACACATATAAGACAGACAGGGGAGAAACGACAGAATTAACTTTTAGGGAAACTAGGAACGTCATTACAGTCAGGTCACACAAAAATGCTGTGCTAGCCAACAGATTCGGAGAAGACAGGAGAAAGCCCACAGGCTGTGTTTTGCATTAGAACCCAAAAGATGACAATGGCCATTCCCAGTGCAAGTCATTTGATGCCAGTCGAAAACAGAGGTTAACAAAACTTGTACACGTTGCTTTGTGCTCACAAACTTCCTCCAACTGGTAACGGATTTGATCTACCACAGAAAACTCTAATCATAGGCCCCAAATTCTAATCCAAACTTTGGGAGAAGAATGGGTATCCATGGTCATATCCCTTGTAACATTCCAGCTGTGACTCAATCTTGGCATCCAAGTAAGATGCACATTAGAGCTGAAGAACTGTAGCAAAGGGAACAGAAGAGGAAATTAAAGACTGACAGGAGATGCTGACGTACGAACACGATTAGAGCATCATATGCCAGTATCCCTTCCCAGCCCCTCACTCCTTGCCAGCAAGCTTTGTCTGCCATCAAACAGGAGAAGGAGGAGAAACCCTGGCAGTTGAAAAAGTCTCCTTTTGGGCCCCACACTGAGTGCTGTGGCGCCACAAAATCTGAAGAAGAGGCCTGGTTTGTGAAGGCAATCTCTGAATGAGGTACTGACATCCTCATTAGGAAGGGCTTCGTTAAGCCACCAGGTCCAACATCAGCAGCATATTGTCTTCGGCTAATTACATTTTTTGCTGGCAAAGCCATTGTACAAGTCTCCAAATCCTTCCCATCATTAATTTTAAGAAACGAAACACACACACACACACACACACACACACACACACACACACACACACACCCCTGCCTGCCCTGCCTCCCCAGGCTGTCAGCTTTGTTTTCCTGTATTTTCAGGCTTCCTCTCTTTACTGGGATTTGTTGTTGTTGTTGTTGTTTGTTTTGTTTTGTTTTTTGAGGCAGGAAAGGGGGGTTGTGATGGAGTGGGGTGCAGGTAGAGGGTCTGTTGCTTAGGCCTGATTTCTTCACTAGCTGACCGTGGCCCCCTCTGTTCTCAGCGGAACAGCCAAGTGCTGGTTACTCCCACCAGGACCTTGGGCGCAGGCCTGGTACTCACCAGTCAAAGATGAGCCAGAGCAAAGGGAAGCTGGAAATCGAGCCCCACCTCTTCCCCACCTGCCAGGGAAAGTACAAAAGGCTCAACTCTGCTATTGTTTGTCAGGTTTTGATTTACTGATGAGTGGCTCGATCATGCAGGGAATCCATAGGTCAGCCAGAGACATTTGCGTGATACAAAGGCAATCAGGGGTTCCTGCTTCCAAGGCAACTGACGAGGCAGACATCATCTGCTGGGCCAATTGCCTAATTCTGTACCTGTTTTCCTGACCTCATAGGGTCATTCCCAGCCAACCTGCAACATCATTATTAATTAATTCAGATCACAGTGTTTACAGAGTGTCTTCCTTTTACATTTTAATAGTTGTGATTTATTTTTTCTATTCTTAACATTCAGTTCTGTTACAAGGGAGAGAAGTACAGAAAGAGAAAAACAGGGGAGAGAGAGGAAAAGGGAGAAAGAGCAGGCATGGGGTAACAGGTTTTTCTCTGCCTATCTCTGAACTTTTGCTCTCTCATTTCCCTGACATGTCCTTCTTTTTATCTCCCCTACCTAAGTCCTTTCTGTGCTTTCAAGTCCCCACCCCTTATACCATGCCTCGTGACACTCAAAACTAAAGTTTCCACTGTGAAAACCTTTTATAGTAATTTTGCTCAGTATTAACTTAAAAATTACATGTATACATGCGCACACATGCAGAGGGAGAGAGAGATGGTCTTATGATCTAGCCACTTCTGCTGTGTGTGTGTGACAACCTTCCCCTAAGGTTCCTGTTCTATGAATATGTGAAGAGAGGAAGAGAGGTGAGGGTTCAGTGGAGAAAAGGGAGCCACAGCAAGCAGAGAGGATGCCTGAAGAGAACATTTTGCTGAAGATCTCACAGGACAGAGGGAAAGTGCACTGACTGATCACCTGCTCCTCGTCCCAACAATGCCACTGACAAGGCATCTCGCCATTTAACCTCTTCGAGCCTCAGCTCTCCATATTATCAAACTTGCTCAGCCCTCCTTGCAAGGGTGTCTGCTCCTTCCCAAAGTCCCTTTCAGCCTCTTAGCAAAAGGCCAGGCCCTCAGCTAGGATACAGAGAAGAATAATCCCTCCCAGCAAGGAGCTTGCACTCAGGGGAGATAGGCTTATGCACAAGTAAGGATGGTGCATAAATACTCACCTGGAATTGCACAAAACTACTTCACCCAGCCCAGAGAGAAAAGGGGGCCAGAAACACTTTCCTAGAGGGAGTCATGGGGCCAAACTGAATTTTAAAAAGAGTAGAAAGAGGTGACCTCACTCAGAGGAGGGGAAAGACATTTTCAGCCAAAAGGCCAGCATGAGTGAAATCACAGAGTATTAAATAGCAAGGGAGGTCCATGAAATACGACTGATGGTCAGGGTAGCTCAGAGAGGGGAAGGCAAATAGTGGAGACGAGGATCAGGCATGAAAGGTTCAACACCCTGGAAGTCAGCCTTCTGAGTGGAGGGACCTACTCAAGGTTTTCCACCAGGGAGGGGACCTATTTCAAGCTGCATTTTATTAGGTGCGGCCTGATGGTGACTGAAGGGAATTTTTTTAGGGGAACAAGTCAGAAGACAAGAGTGAAGACGTAGGAAACCACTGTATCAGTCCAGTGAGAGGTGAGGGGGGCCTGCACCCATAGTGGTCGTAGAGAGGGAAAGAAGGAGAGGTTCTAGAGATGTTTGGAAAACAAAATGAGCAGAGCATGGTGAAAAGGAGGGCACAAGAGGAGAATCCCATGGCCATGCTGGGCACAAGGACAGCGAGTCTACAGCTACGGAAAGTAGAAACCTGGATAATAAGAATGAATAGGAAGACTGAGCTCCATCTGTTCCCAAATAATGAAAATGCACTACTTGTGCAGAACATCTTCAAGTGAAGTAACTGTTGTTTTCCTTTGGACTGTTCTTTCTTTTCAACCCTAGTGACCTGGAATGATTATCTAGGTAAGGCAGCATCTAACACAGGTGCTGGTGAAAATTTCTGGATGCAAAATACAGGCCTTTAAATCCATTTACGGTATCACAGAGGAATAGCTACATGGCCCACTTCCCACTCTAACATTTTTCATTAGATGAAATCAGGTGAAAACGAACATCAGAATCAAGCTTGATCAAAGAGGCAAAGGAACTCTCCAAAGGCAGCTGCCAGAGGGGCTCAGGATGTAGAAAAGGAAAGCAAGAAAGAGGAAGAGGCGCTGAATCTCCAGTACCTCAGAGGAGCCTCTCACTCCTAATGGCAACACGGGACTGCCTTGTCTTTGTCTTCCCCTGCTACAGTGACTCTCCTGAGAACCAGCAAGGCCGGCCTAAAAGGGGAGTCTGGGAGATGCCCTGCAGGTCCCAGCACGGTTACTCAGCAAGGCAGAGTCCACTATCATCCTGCCAGAAAGTTTCCTTCCAAAGCAGGTATTTCTTTCCCTAAGGCATAACTGTTATCCTGGGAATAGGGCACATGGGGCAACTGAAGCAATCACTTCCATGAGAAAGAATTATATTCTATAAAGGCTGGCTGGGCTGGACCTGCCAAGAATCGCTCTGCCTCTGGCTTTACCTGAGTCATTTTAGGCAGGAGGATAAATATCTTCTTTTGGGAGTATTCAAAGGCCTCCAGAGGCGATTCTGGGAGATTTCTCCTTCCCAAATCCCCCAAAGCTGGAGGCTGAAGGCCCTTGTCATGGCCTCCACCTCTAATGTGGGGGAGCTACTCTATCCTAAATCAAACCCAGGAGGCTCCTAGAGTATTTCTTGCTAGCAGAGGCTAACAGTATGTCTAGAGAGACTCGCTGGAGACACAGAGGAGCAGAGGTGGCTGAAGGCAATGGCTCTGAACCAGCAGTTCACAGATCAAGGGCACCTGCAGAGAGCCCCCACTGGGCCATGTGAAGGGCTCAAATTCAACAAGCTCCCACCAAAGACCAGCGAGATTCACAGTGGGATGTGACAGCTCCCTCCCAGGATGGAACTTCTTCCATTCAGCCCAACCTGTACACAAGCCTGCGAAGCCCACTGTTTCACCCATAGACCATCATCTCATACCCATACATGGAAAAAAGAAAGGCAGAGTTGCTGCAGGGAATGGAAGAAAGTTTCTTCATGCATTTCTTTCTGTGTCAACCAGGGTTTGCTAGCATCCCATATGTCCTTTGCTTTCACATTCCTAGAATGTGGGAGCTAAAGGCAACTTGCAAGTTCAGCTAGTCTGAGACTCCCAAGGCACAGAACATAACCCATCTATATGCTCCAGGTACTGGTATGCCAATGGCTGTTAAAGGGGTGGGACATTTTTATGTATCATTTATTTGTATAAAATACTATTTGCCTAACCTGTATTGAAACAATTAACTATAACATCAAACTCATGATTTTATTGGCATATTTATCTCAGATATGGCTAAAATAAGTTTAAATTGGAAAAGTGAGTCAATTTAAATAAAAATACGCAGAAAATACTAACATAGGTTGCATAAAAATATGCCAATAAAACATGAATGCCAAGGTTTTGAGAACACTTATCTCATTCCAGCCTCTCCTATGTAGATGAGCAAATTGAGGCTCAGGAAGGTCAAGGAGCTTGCCCGAAGTTTCACATGTTCCTGAGAGAAAAAGGTCTATAATCAAAGCTTCCTGACTTCAAATCTAGTAGTCTTATCCCAACATTAGGCTGCTTGCCTCATCATCAGGCTTTCGTCACAATTGAGAAGAGGAAGATGTAACATAGTCTGTGGGAGTACAGCCAGGTCCTAGGCCCACGTCACTCCGCTATTGAGGCTACAAGCAGAGCCCTGGCTGGGACCTGCTGGTGCTGACTTATCCTAATCCCAGGTGGAGTCCGAGGAGGGTGATCCTGCCATGGTGAAGCTGGGGCCTCAGAGGCCGAGGCTGTTTGCTTTAAGCCCTGGAGCATTGAGGAGAGAGGGGCTGGGGATCGACACAGCCAGCTGAAAGCCCAGGGATGATGACTGGGATGGATACATTTCGTGACACATAGGAAATAAAAAGAGAATGAAAGACGATGCTTTAACATCATTGTTGGGACACAGAGGTTTTCGGAGTTTGTTCTGTGTGACAGCTTACCTCACTTTTTAAGAATGTGTATGAAAACCCACAAATGCCAAATTATGACATGTTCACTCTTACAAATCCCAGGGGCCTATGTATCTAAGTCCCGAATCCTTCCATCTTCTTTCTCAGACAAGATACAGAAATGGAGGAAATGAAGGTTGAATCCTTTCATAAGCATCTGATGACTGATCTCCCACATAGATCTCCCATATAGCCCTGGCTTTTTTATGGTACTGGGGTGGCAGAACTCACATCTCAGGCGACCTTACGCAGTTATACAAATCCCAAATGTCGGAATTGGGAGCCAGAGCCTACCAGGTCCCAGATACAATTCTGTGAAGCACCCACTACTGTCAGCCATAGTAAGACGTATTAATAAACTGACATCTGATTCATCCCAAGTTAGAAGGCTACTTGACTCATCCTTTGCTATTCATGGACATCAGCAGCAGTGATAGAGGTATCAGCAGGAGAGAAATCATAAATAGCAAGGCAGCAGCAAAAGGCACCTGACATTCCTAGATTTATTATAAAGAGAGACCCCTTACAACCTTGGGGAAGGCTACTGACATCTGCCTCTCACATGGCTAAGCCATTTAAAAAACTTTAGCAGACACTTAAAAGTGTCATAGCTGATTTTAGAAGGCAAGGCTAAAATTGCTTTGTCCACCCTAAACTTTACCAGCAAGACCAAGAGCCACCATTAACTCTTAAAGACATGTAACAGTCCTCATGGAAACCAACTTTTTATGACATCTTCTCTGGAAGTCTCATTCTGCTTCTATTTTTATATATTTATATGAGGTATTTGCCAATAAGGGGGTATTTTAGCATATCCAAGCATTTCATAAAAGTCTACTCTGTACTCAAAGCTGAAACAAAGCAGGAGCCATCAGACTCACAGGGAAGAGAAAATAGCATATTTGCTATAAGTATCCTGTTTATACTTTTCTTGTCAAGTCTAAGCATAGTTTTGTTTTCATTAACATCTGTCTTTGCTAAACCCATCAATGTCTCTCAGGAGAAGCTAATGTGCTTGCATTTCACCTGAATTTGTGAACACCACATGTCTTGAATTTCCAGCAAGAACAATTTTTGTCAGTGCCTTAAGTGACAATTATAATCAATCTATGGAGGTCTGGCTAAAACTAGCAAATTATTGTCTTTCGCACTGCAAATAGAACCCTAAAGCTTCTACAGAGTTGTTAAGTTGTAGTCTTTCTGTGGGTTCTGCAGACAAAATGAGGAGATTGAGGTCAGCAAACCTATGGCCTCCAGTCCAAATGAGGCCCACTGCCTGTTTTTGTAAATAAAGTTTATTGAAACACAGCCACATGCATTCAGTTATGTACTGTGTATGGCTACTTGGGCAATACATTGGCAAGAGATGAGTAGTTGAAAAAGAGCTTGCATGCCTGTAAAACTAAAAATGTTTAATGTCTGGTCCTTTACAGACTCTAGATAATTCCTGCCAATGTCCATGTTAGGGTTGTCTCTGTGGACACATGGCTGGCTACATCCACTATACCTAAGTCTAGCTGTCTCCAGCCAAGGCCCATGGGTATGAGTTTGAGGTCAGATTTAAAGGTGACCTCAGGTCTGTGAGATGCATTCCAAACTTTAGAGATGGGTAGAGGGTGGGGGAAAGGTAGTGTGATCTGGAGAAAAGATAATGGCATCAGGACTCAGAATCTCTGATTTCTTATATCAATGCTGGCCATGAGCATCACCCACTATTCTAAGGCTTCTTTTCCCATTGCAAATGAGAGTAATAACAATCTTCTATATGTGGATACCTGCACATTGATGGAATTCCCTGAATGATATAACTTGGTTTGGTTAAAAAATAAATTGATAAATGAAGTTCTTCCAGAGAAGTTGGAGCTGGAATTATCACCCTAAATCATAAGATACCTGGTAGGTATCAGATATCAATTATCAAACCAGACCTCAATTATCATCCTAAATCATAAGCAATCTGGTAGGAAACCCTATAAACAAGGAAACAGAAATGACCTAACAATGCCCTGAATGTACATGACTGCATCGCAGCTTTGTAATGGCCCTGTTCTGTTGTCCTGTTGTCCCTAATTGCCTTGGTCTTTCCCCTGAGCACAATCCTCTAGGACTTCTCTGACAGGTTGTCATGATCCCAGATGCTTTTCTAACTCCCTGAGCTGGTGGCCCCAGGTCACACATTGCATGCAAGATTATTACAGGCAGTTTGCATGGCCCCCCAAGAGTTTACTGAGCTAACATTTAATGGGTACTTCCCTATGAGCCAGGCACTGTAGGAAGTGCTTTATAAGAATCATCTCATTTAATAATTAAAACAGCCCTATAAAGTAGGATTTATTATTCCCATTTTATGGAAATAGCAATTGAGTTTAGAGTGATTAAGCAATCTGTCCAAGGTCAATAAAGAAAATCTAGTAAGTGCCAGAACTAACATTTAAATTGGTCTCTCTGATAGCAAAGCCCTTGCTGTAAATTGCCTCACTAAAATTCAATACCATCAAACTACAGTCTTCGTTGGCTTCTCAATGACCAGTGTCTTCTCAGAGCCAATCCCAGGCTTCTTTGCAAATTTGTTCTTCTTGCCCAATCCAGTTCTTCCTTTACCTTTTGAAGTAGCTCACAGACCTCACCACAAAAGCATCTTGTCCAATTCTCTATGCGCCTTCCTTATCTTCAAACAAAGGGTTTCTACTGTGCTAGCAAAGAGAAGTAAAATTATTCTATAACCTGGAAAATTGGAGAAACCATCCAACCCTAACACCACCAAGTAGCAGAATTGTGTAGCAGAGTCAAGTTTGGAGTCAGATACACTTGCCTTAAATCTTGGCTTCACTTCTCACAGCCTATGTGACTTTGGGCCTATAATTTACTTTCAGTCTCAGTGTTCACATCTGAAAGATGGAAGAAATGATAGCTATTTCACAAGGTTGCTATGGAAATTGATTGATAGTATGTATGCAAATGATCCCATACAATGCTGGAGACACAATGAAGGCTTAGTGAGCAATAGCTTTATTACTATGAATATTACCAGTTTCTAATATTGATTGAAACCTCATGGAAATTATGACTCCTGCTTTCAAAAGGATCTTCAGGGATTTCTGAAACTGAGTACTTGCAAGTAAATTGCTAGCTTCTATATCAAGTGAACTAGATTGCTGAACAGAATATTACATCGACTTGCTAAAAGACATCAGCATCCTTTTGAAAATTTGGCCTCTTAGCTATTTTTCTTGCTGTCTGGAGAGATGAGGGTAGCAAAAGGCCTCGGTGAACTTCAGGGAAGAGAAAAACAGATTTGCAAAGATATAAAGACTGAAAAGGAGTGGAAAAGATGATGGAAACTCTAATTGTCTCTCAGTTCTGCCAAGGGCCCTCTTCAAATAGTAAGCATTAATGATGTGATTAAATGCTCCCTGAAAGCAGAACCTTGTCTTCTTCATTTCCTATTTACTTTGTAGCTAAAAAAACTGAAGCCTGAAAAAATAATGTTAAATAATCGATATCTAAATGAAGGAACGAGTCAATGATTTTTAAAAATCAGTGATAGGTCAAATGTTTGAAGATACTTTTCTAGTTTCTAAAAATTTCCTGCAACAGTGCGAAAGTTTGTACATGAAGAAGCTAAGTCCATTGTTACGTGACTTTCACAATTTTAGAGTTGGAATTCGCCAATTAACCTTTCCCTTCCCTGCCAATAACCCCACCGCCAGCTGTGAGGTGGTGTGGCTGAAGCCAAGGTTAGCAGGTGGGACTAGCCAAGCTGAACAGAGTCTGAGCTTCTGGGGTTAGCTGCCTGGTGTAGCCACAGAAAGAAAATTTGTGTTCCATCATGGCTGTCGGTCTTAGTCCTTGCAGCGTTATTAGTGTCAAAGTGAAAATGGAGAAAAGTGTCAGATGAGTCTCAGCACTCAAAAGTCAACAAAACAACAAAAGTTGGTGAAAGGACACATAATAAATATATATCGTGTGCTCATTATGGGTCAGGAGATGAGTGCTTTCCAAAATATAGCATCGGGACTCTGCCTACTGCCATGATTCAAATCATGGCCCTGTTTAACTTTGGGTAAATCACCCAGCCTGTTATGATCTTAGTTAACCAACCCTATTTTACAGTGTGGTGCAAAATAAGATTTTGACGATGATGATGGCAATGATTATGGTGCCTATGTTATATTTTGATTCTCCTAACATCTCTACAAGTGAGGTCTTAGTCTGCTTGCTGTACTGAAAACAAGAAATCATGAAATCAGTTTTTCCGCCTCTGCTAAAGGAAATGACTCTGACCTGTGCCTGGAGCAGTAGTATACCACATAAGCCCACCTCCCCACTATAACCACCAGGGGAAGGCTAGGATCACATTCACCTGTGGGATAACCTGATAAGAAAGCTTTGAACAAACAGAGACTATGGTAACAAATTCCATCTGCTTCTTTCACTAAGGCGTTAGAAGAAGGGAGGAAGGCAGGAAATTTAACAGCAGTGGAAACAAAGTTGGAAACACCGTGAAGCTGTGAAAAGTCAGGACAGGTCATGAGTGAGGCAACTTGATGAGTAAATGGAATGTCAAACATATAAAAGCATTGCAATTGAGAAAGATTTATAGAACAGACTAGACAAAGAAGCTAATTCATAGCAAAAAGAGCAAGAGAAACAGGTGTAAAAGAGCCAAACCACAAGCTATGGAAGCTGAGGCTGATAAAATAACTCAGATCCTCAACAACTTCCCAGTTCCAGCCTTCACAAAAATCTGCTCTTTGAATATACTTCTTAAAATCAGGAGACTGTTGTCTCCTTTATCTCCATATGAATTTCTACAGTACAACTCTACTACAGAGGAGGCCTCAGTGGATCTCCCTTCTCTAAAACTAAAAAGCCTGACCAGTGCATTCATTTTATAGGTGGGATAATGAAGCTTCAAAAAAGTCCAGCAAATTATCTACAGTGGTAAAGCCCGCATGAGAAGTCCACTCTTCCAACTGTAAAGCCAGCGTGTCTTTTCACTACATTGCAGCTCTCACTTTACTGGAATATGGGAGGGCACCAAACAACAGAATAGATGAGCAACCCAAATGGTGAATGAATTCATGTATACCTGTGCCCGATGCATCTTGGCAAGAGATACAGAGCATCCCGTGGTGCCAGGTGAGGGAGGTTTGTATGTCAAACCTTAGTCAGCATTTGGCATAGTCCCCAAATCGACCCTGGCATTTCCAGGCTTTTGCATATCAGCCTTTCAGAGAAAAACAAAGAGTAAAGAGGTTTTGTTTTAAGAGAGCTTACTGATTATTTCAGGAACTTCCCACGACTTTCCTAATGGAAGGTAAAATACACAGTGATGGCTTTGGTATGTGGGCAGTATGACCAGTAAGTCAGTTCAGCCCCATGACGCATGGCTTGGATTGCAAGAAAAGTCTTCTTTGAACCGAATCAAGACCTCTCTTTTTGGACTTTCCACTTATTGCTCTAGCTCTGTCCTTTCTGGTAACATACAACATGCCTAAATGTCTACATTTGTTGCTTAAAGATCAGAAGGACTGATCCTGATAAATTAGGACATCCTAAGTTGAATGAAACAAATACTATAAATTGACCATAAGGATGCAAAGACCTTGATTAATGAATTTGTTAATGAATTTTTGTAACAGATCTGCTGAAGGCAAAAGGTGCTGATAAAAAAGACATCCAGCTCTCTCTCCTGTGCCCACAGACACTTAATAAGAACCTAATGGTCTTAATGACACACAGTGACTGCCACACTTGGAACTGCTTCTCTCTGCATTGGAAGTGGCTGTGCTCTAGGAGTGAAATGAGGTATGCTTCAAGCAAACTCACATGCTATCCTCAGGAGGCAACTGAACTGAACTTGAATGTAACATTAAGGGTAAGGATGAGGCTTTGGTAGAAAGTCGTTAGGCAACCCTGGAAACATGATTCTGGAGGCTCCCATAGGTATGTTCTGTCAGCTCTGTACTGACTCAACCCCAAATATTTTTTTTCTCACGCTGGAACTTTCCTAGAGTGCCCATTCTGTTTGCTGGACTCTGGGACTGTGTAGCGGCACCTGCAGCCTCTTTAGTCCCCAGATCTTGTTCGCTACATGGTTTCTCCCAAGAGTGAACTCTATACCTTGGGTTCACTTGAGGATCCCAAAAAACAGGGAGCCTGGGGGCAGGCTAAGGCCTCTGATGGTAGCCAGCAGTAGAAGGCCATGGAGGCCTCCAGATACTGGCCAAGGAGTCACAAACAGCTGTGCTACTAAGATTTTTTTCCCCACAACTGTGCCTAAGAAGGCTGAACCACAAAAGATATTCTCTACCAGTGGAAGTTATCAATATAGAAATGTTATATATATCATTTTATATAATGTATAATTTTATATATATGTCTGTGTGTGTGTGTGTGTGTGTGTGTGTGTGTGTGTATATATATGTATATACATACCCAAAGCATTTTAGAAAGGCTGCTTGCTGTTAAAAATGTATTTAACCAACCTATACACATATAGGAAATCTATTAACACTGCCATCTTTAATTAAAAAGATGAAATATACAGACAATACATTTAAATTCTACTGTGCACCATTAAACTTGTTTGCATACTTTAAGAAGAAGAATGTACATTGTATAGTAAATTAGCACGAGTACAATATGAAAATGTAAATCCACACAGAGTCTGAATAGCTGACATGAAGTCATATTGAAATCTAGTCTTCTGTGGAGTAAACACTTTGCCTGATAACTGAAGAACTGCTTGACTTTTGGTTTAAGCTCACACTCAGTTTTCATTTGCTGATTCTGCTTTCATTTGTTCAAGAGTTTGCAAAAGAGTATCCTTGTGTACTTTCATAGTTCTGAATGTCAATTATCTTGCAAAATTTGAAATAAATCTCTTCAGCCAACTTTGAATCATGCAAGGAGGTTAAAATACATCATTTGACCCTCAAAGCAATAATGTAAGATTTCAGCAGGGAAATCCAATTATTCTATGCAAGGAAGAAATGGTACCTCTTTGGAAAAAATAATTCAAAAATTTTAGGATGTGATTGAAAAATAAGAAAAGCAAAAGGTTTTTCAAAGTTTTAAATTGTCCAGCTCCCAGCTGGGGTATTGGTTTTCTGCAAGCCCACAATTTTGCTGATGGTTGATTTATACTGGGCATGGTATAAAAGAGAACTTGCAAATTCTCATTCATACAATGCCATAAGGGTTCAAAAAAGGTTTCTTTTACTTCTCATCTTCTCATTTCTTATATTTTGTGTTTAAAACAAAACATAGTAAATGCAAAATATAGAAATAAACAGTGGTCTCTGCCTGAGGAAATGTAGATTTTAAAAAGTATATACACAAAATGAGAAAAATGTAAACTTTAAGGTTTTCATAAAACCATTAATTCCCTCTTGCACTAATTGGGAATATTTAGGATTATTAGTTAAGCTTTTAATTATACATTTTCTTAACAGAAGAGGAAAGGTTGGATGTATTCATGTTTTGATAATAACTTTATCTTTTCTCTTTTTCAAATTATGCTATTTTGATCCAGTCTGAAAACTGCATCAATATTGATCATTAGAGTTAATGAAAAATGGCCTTACTATTGTTATTTCATAACTAAAGGGGTTTGGGCAATAAGATTTCATTTAACTGTATGTCGCTGCTCAATATTGTTACAAATCAAAGAATTCTACTATCTTCTGGCATTTATAATGCTGTCATCCAGATGCCTCAACTAGCTGCCTACCTTTCCTCCAAAAGATATGGTATAAAGTGTGTCAAATAAAGTCTACTAACACTTGAGTCTCTTAAGAGGAAGCCATCAGAGACTCAAAGAACAACATCTTCAAACAGGATACCCTCAGGCTTGATTTCTAAGCTGAGGGCATATACACAACTTCAGACTTTGAAACTGTTTCTAGAATAGAATCCTAAGGATGAGAAAGGCAGTGTGTGGGGTGTGTGTATGGAATGGGAATGGAGGACAATGAGATGGCTAGGTGGGCTGGAGTAAGCTCCACTAACCAAACCATCTGTGATAGGGAAGGGAGGGAGTAGGAAGGAAATACTTATATCTCCAGTTCATCCTGAGATTCCTGTCCTGTGGAAGTCAAAGGCCTTCCTGAATTTTTTATGGAGATGTGGGTCTGTCCATACAAAACAGGCCAACCCAAAGACAACACAAGTCTTTCCCACCCTTACCTTTGCCTATGCCCTTTTATCCTCTGTCTCTTTAGTCTGGTTAAAAATAAAAGAGAATAAATTAAATTAAGCTGAATGAATACTCTCTTGCATTTTATTTGGAAAATCAAATGTCATTGGTGGTCTGCCATGGGTGACAAGTAGCATATGAAGGAGAGGTCTCAGAGACAGGTTTAAAGTTGACTCTCTTTCTCTCTCCATGTCAGTTTCCACTGTCATTAATCCTTGCTCAGGGGATCATATTTGAAAAAACACTATAATGTAGGGTTTTTCTTAGGAGTTGTTTTATTTTAAGGGCACAACCTATTTCCTAAAGTCTTTAGCATTTTTGATGAGCAGATTTTAAAAAATTTTTAATTTCCATAGGTTTTGGGGGAATAGGTGGTATATGGTTTTATGAGTAAGTTCTTAAGTGGTAATTTGTAAGATTTTGGTGCACCCATTGCCCGAGCAACACACCACCTCCACAAACACACACACACACACACACAGACACACACACATCCCTCTAGAGAACTTACTAAGCATCTGATTCCAGGGATAGATGGATGGCAGGGTGCTTCCTACACTGAAGATACAATGCAGCAACAAATATAAGCTTCAGACTGTTTGTCTTCTGCAAATTCTCACACTATGCCTCCAGCCCTCACTAGACTCCTCTTCTGACATATTGTTTGTCTCAACTTCTTCTAATTAGGGTCTTTTTAAAAAATATAAGCACAATATTTATTTTTGGAAATGTCTATGCACCTTTCTTTACCTTAAAGATTTCATCAGTATGGCAAAGACCGCCTCTTTGAAATGCTCTTGTACCCAAACAGAACAAAACCACCTACGACCACAGTTGCTTCCCACACTGATGGCAGGATGTGAATGGCTGGCGTGAAATCCACCATTGTGCCCTTCTTTTTAGTCAGACCATATTATAAATTTGAAGACAATATGGCCTCCAAATTCATCACTCCCGTCAATCCCAGGGCCAATTCAGCTGACCTGCCTGAAGCCTACCATTCTCTGGATACTACAGGCTACAATAAAGAAGACAACCTTCTCTGAGAGGAAAAACACTATTCTTTAATAAGGATATGCAAGTTCTGTAACTCCCATGTTATAAGCCTTGATTAATTTGTAAATGTGAGTCATAGGAACCTCATTTACCTGCCTGACATCTGGCCTTATCTGAATATTAAGGCTTAACATTTGCAATTCAAGAACTCTTTTCTCCACCACACAGTTTAAACCAAGTGTGTCATGTACATGCAGGCAACCTATCAAGCCAGTTACTTATGGGGACACTGGTTGAGTAAGAAATAGAAGGCTTACATTTTGGATTTTATCCGAGACTTTATGGAGAGATTTTCCATCTTTGGCTAAAGGACATTTTTCTATATCTACTATGTACTCAGTTTCCCTCGGTTTGAACACAAAGCTAAATAGCATGTAGTGATGGTACTAGAGCAATAGAGGAATTAAGGTTTGGACTAAGACTCAGGTTGGTTCTGTGCTGAGCTTCCTAACAGTGAAATAATCTATACCCTCCCATATACATGGCCCATAAATAACCAGTCAAGTCTCAACCTGATATTAGGCTACCCAAGAGCAGACAATGTATTTCTTTACCAACACAACATCAATACATAAAATACCAAGTGTAACAGGTTTTATTTATCTCTTCACTGGGAAATTCATTCACTTATTCCACAAATATTAATTAAGGATCAACTGTGTGAATGCATTATTCTAGGTGCAGGGGATACATCAGTAAACAAAACAACACTAAACAAAAACCCTGGCCTGCCATCATAGTGCTTTCTATTGAGATTCTAGAATACGAGTTCCTAGAACATTAGAAAGAATCTTCTGGCCGGGCACAGTGGTTCACACCTGTAATCCCAGCACTCTGGGAGGCTGAGGCAGGCAGATCACCTGAGGTTGGGAGTTAGAGACCAGCCTGACCAACAAGGAGAAACTTCATCTCTACTAAAAATACAAAATTAATCAGGCATGGTGGCACATGCCTGTAATCCCAGCTACTCAGGAGGCTGAGGCAGGAGAATCAATTGAATGGGAAGGCAGAGGTTGCAGTGAGCCGAGACTGCACCATTGCACTCTAGCCTGGGCAACAAGAGCAAAACTCCATATCAAAAAAAAAAAAAAAAAAAAAGAAAGAAAGAACCTTCCAATTTTTTTTGAGGCTTCAAATTTCTAAATAGGAAAAGGAATGTTAATAGTAAAGTATCTGAGTTGAGCTAGAGAGAGGTGTAAGTGTCTACTGGCATGCCGTCTATTGCAAGAGGAGAGAAAGCCAGTTTACTGGCTTCCTCTTGGCTGGGAGAAGAGAAAAGAGAACTTGGTAGCAGCAAGCAGCTTGGAGAGTCAGTCATTTAACAGACATTTGTGGAGCAACTACTCTAAGATTCTCCAATACTCTACTGGGATAATTTCCATCTATGACAATCCATTGCTCTCATCTAATTTTGTTGTTGTTGTTTGAGACAGAGGCTCACTCTGTCACCAAGGCTGAAGTGCAATGTCCAATCTTGGCTTACTGCAACCTCTGCCTCCTGGGTTCAAGCAATTCTCATGTCTCAGCCTCCCAAGTAGCTGGGACTACAGGTGTGCCCAGCTAATTTTTATATTTTTAGTAGAGATGGGGTTTCACCATGTTGGCTAGGCTGGTCTTGAACTACTGGCCTCAGGTGATCCATCCACCTCGGCTTCCCAAAGTGCTGGGATTACAGGTGTGAGTCACTGTGCCTGGCTGCCCTTATCTAATATTATCTCTGGTTTGTTAAAATTTCTTCATATCTGAGCATGTTCCTAGAGAAAACAGTTGGGGAATGGTACTGTTAGAAATAGCTGCAATTTTTACTTACATCACAAATGGATGCATTTCCCACAAATGGGAAATTTACTTATTAACATGATCAATGATCATTACAGTGTTGTGTCTGATACAATGATATTTATGACACCAAGACTCTTAATGTCAAGGTAACATAGCTATGGCCTGAGAGGCTAAGGCTGCGCTGCTCTTACCATAACTGAGATGTGGAGGATCCTCAGCTCCTCTTCTGCCGACTCATGTTGGGGTTCTTCAGTGGGGTCTTGTCCAGGAAGGCTTGGGGCACCATCTTGGTGATGAATGTGAAAAAGTAAAGTGCCATTCTCCAGCCACTGCTGCCTCCAGCGCACCAAAGGGATATCCTCTGTGTTCCCTGAGATCTCTACAGGATGAACACCAAACCCACAGGTTAGAATTTAGATGGGACCAAGTTTTTCATTTTCTTCCTAGCCACTTGTACCAATTAGCCAGTTTCGTTTGAAGCCAACAGAAGTTTCCAACAATGTATAGTTAGGTCAGACTTTACCCCAAACCACAAGGAAGAGAAGACACCTGAGAAGACAATTATCCCCTGTAGGTCTTTCCACCATAAATCTAGTAAGCCAGGCTCTCACACATTGAGAAAAATATCAAGGTGAAAATTCAAGTTCTTCCCCTTATTCCTATGATCTTTTACACAGCTCAGTTTGAATACCTGATAACCCCCCGAGGTAAATACCAGGTTGTTTGGCTCTTGTAAATTTGAAAGTGTGAGTTCCCCAGCACTTATTCCTAGACATACCAGTAAATTTACCAAGGAGAGACTTGGTAATTACTGTGAAGACAACTGGCATTTATGGAATAGTCCTGGGAGGTGACTGCAGAGCAACTGGGGCTGGCAGGTTATTTCTAAAACCACAATCATTTGCTGCATAGTCCACTGGAGATGTTTGCTAACTTGCTGTGACAGATAAAGTAATGTTTTAATTCCCTTTATTTTTTTTCTTCAGTTTTGCAGAGCAGAGTTGGTATACATGAAGAAGACAGTGAATAACTGGGTTCTTATTAAAGACACACTCACTTGGTTCTCAGGGATGGAGACTGAGGCACGGGACTAGCATCAATGACTTAATAGCAGAATACCAAAGCTGAATATGCCCCTAACACTGTAGTTGGTTCTAAGGTAGTATTGCAAAATACACTGTGTGTACGTTCCTGTCTTTTGCATTCTCAAGAAATATTATGTCAAAGCTTTGAAATATACCACAGCAGAAAAACCTGATTAACCTAGTCTCTCCCAAATTTCTAGGTAACTAATATTCTGTTGCACAAAGTTTTAGTAAACCATTGCTTTATATTTCTTTCTTTCTTTCTTTTTTTTTTTTTGAGCAAGGGTCTCCCTCTGCCACCCAGGCTACAGTGCAGTGGTGCAATCACAGCTCATTGTGGCCTCAACCTCCTGGGCTCAAGCAATCCTCCTGTCTCAGCCTCCCAGTGGGAGGCTGGGACCACAGACACACCTCACCATGCCCAGCTAATTTATTTTTTTTTTAATTATTTTTTGTAGAGACAGGATCTCCATATGTTCCCCAGGCTGGTCTTGAACTCCTGGTCTCAAGCAGTCCTCCCACCTCAGCCTCCCAAAATGTTGTGATTAAAGTTGTGAGCCATATGGCCTGGCCATTTTTTTTTTTTAAGCAAGTCTTCTTCTCCAAAAATGTATTACCTTTGGCCCAAAAATAATAATAATTTCACAGACAAAAACAGATTTAATAAAACACACTTAGAATGTATTCTCTCATCATGTACCCAACCAACCATAAAAAGGAAAACAATTTAAATATTTATAGAGTTTATAAATATATTTCAGCGTTTGTGGGAGGACACAACTGATTTTATTTATTGATTAGTTTGTTTATTCAACAGGCATGAAATAGCCATGTGCTATGCACTAGGCACTGTCCTAGGCACTCAGATACTAATCTAAATTATCAGATCCTCAACAAATTCTACAAAGCAACCCACCATGAGTGAATGAGTGTGACACCAGGGGCAAAGTTTTGTGGAAACAGAGAAGAAGAAAAGAGTAATCTTGCCTGGGTAGAGGGTAGAAGAGGGGAGGAAAGTAGCCTCTGAGGATGATACTGGTATTGGGCTTGATGGGCAAGTGGACTTCCTTTCAATAGGTACAGAAGTAGGGGAAGTATGTTCAGGAATTGATAGGAGAACAAGGATGAGGGAAAGGGAGAATATCAGCTGGTCCTCTAAGGGTAGGGCAATGAGAAGGCTTTATATGAGCCCACAGGTCATTAGCCTGTCTCAAAAGACACTGATACGATTCCCTGTCTTATCCTACCATCCCACAGACAAGGAAGAAGGTACACTTGACAGTGTGAGGCAGGGCTAAAAGAGAAAGGGATCAGAGCTCCCTTCCATCTTTGGCCCCTCCCTAACCACCTAGAGGACTCAGTCATCCCATTGGGTTGCTAAGCTGTCCATGAACTCAGACAAAGCATCCAGCAAGCTGCAGTGGGCAGGGGTGTGAGGATGGAAGATCCCCTGAACCCCAGTCCTGGCTTTCTATAAGCATAGCCCTATTTGTTAAGCCAGGCTGTGACCAGACTTCTCCAGGAAAAGAATTTCTCTTTCTACTAAGGAGGCTTCCAGATTTCCATGTAAGGAGAAACCTGTGGGCATGTCTCTGGAGGTGCATGCCTGGAGCAGCAGTGGCCCACGACTCTTCAGAGGAGGCCTGACAATCACAAACCCTACTCCCTACTTGGACGCTTATCCTTCCAACTGCTACTCATGCCTTCACATCAAGGCCTCAAAGGCTTCTCCCGAGAAACACACCCTTCTCCTCTCATGAGTTCCTGTCCTGTCATTGCAATAGAAACCAAACTCTGTCTCCTCACCCAGACATAAAAATCACAAGCATTCATAGCTCCTAATAGGACACCTAATAACATAATGAAATCACTCACAGCAGGGCACCTCCAGCCTCCTGCCTGCCCCTGTTCCACCCCAGTGTGGGATTTGTCTCATAGCAGCTGAGTGCCACTCAGCCCTTTCTGTAACTATTCAGAAGGATCTAGCATCTTCATACCACTAAAGCACTTTGCAAACCAGATTTTTATTTCCCAGGAGATCCTCATCAAGTAGGTCAGGCTTATTACCTCTGTTTCCATTGTGGAAGCAAGACAATGTTCCTAGACCAAGGTCACCCCAGCCTGACACAGAACAGAGGCTGAGGCGGATGAACAATTAGTCCCCTCCACTTCCAACACACATACCAGAGGACATCATCTCAGAGCATGCACAGACAGAGAGCACACTTGAGTAGATAAATCCATGTAGTCTTTTAGGAGATTTTATGCTACAATCTTTTAAGTTTTTGAAAAAGGTCTTCATATCCCACGATTTCTTTGAGAATTGAGATGTAATTCACATACCATAAAATTCACCCTTTTAAAGTATGTAATTCCGTGGTTTTTAATATATTCACAAAGTTATGCAGCCACAGTCTAGTCCCAGAACATTTCATCAACTCAAGAAGTTCCATGCCTACTAGCAGTCCAAGGCTTTTTATGAGGAAGAAGGTCTTCTGCTTCAGGGTCCTAGGCATGGTAGCACCAACAGAAGAACAGGTACAGTGAAGGTTTGAGAAAGTACTCCCATGGGAAGGTGGGCTGAGAGCACAGCCTCTGGCCTCGGCTTCCAGGCCAGCCCTCTGAACCTCTCTGTAGGTTATTCATGCCCATCCCTACAGACAGTGAGTTCATGATTCTGCCTGGACTAGACTCACCACAGAGGGCAAAGGATGAAAGGAAGAAGGCACCATGCCTGCCCTCTTCCTTTTCAGTTTCAAGATAATTACCTAATGATAGAAAATTTTTCTTTTTTCTGGCAGATCTGACACAGAAGCACTATAATGCTAAACCAGGAACTTAGTTATATATGCTACATCTGGCCTGGGTCAACCAATGAAAACCCACATAGGGCACAGTAAGTGTCTTGTGAGTTTCCTCACCGATAGGACTGAAATCAGAGCTTGGAACGTCAGTGTAATCATACTGGTCTGGGTGCCAGCAGAATATCTCAGGAAGAGGAAAAGCTCAGAAATTGCTTTACCAATGCAAGCCTCCCCTGAGGCTCGCAAGAGCAAATTTGAGAGGTGACAGTTATGCCCGCCCAAGGTCAGATGAGGTGCCCAGGAGGCTTTTCCACAGTGCACTGAATAAGCCAATCGCAACAGGATCCTACACAGTCATCTCAAGACACTGCAGGTGGCAGGAACACCAATACCATCATCACGCTGTGGGGCTGAGATATCTAGAAAGGGAAGATATCCCTGACTTCTACTGTGTCCATTCTTCTCCTCCACAAACCTCACATCCCTCAGCACCCCCTAAGTGTTTGGAACTTCCCGGAATCTGTGGAATCCAGGGTGCTAGTTATCGCAGGATACAATACATATTTTTGGAACACACTATATTTGCCACCTTTTGCAAATTGTGCTACATGATCCCTACTCTAAAAGAGGTTTCAATCTAACAGGAAATTTAAGACATGACCATGAAGAAGTACTCTAAGCAGCAATAGCAGTGCTGAACGCAGAGTGGATTGGCAGGACATAAATGGATGGGAAGGAACCAAATGGGAGAAAATGTTGGGAGAGGCAATTCCAGATGAAGAGAACAGTGTGTACAAAGGAACAGAAGGATAATTCCAGATGAAGAGAACAGTGTGTACAAAGGAACAGAAAATGTTTGCAGAAGCACAGGAGGTCTGGTTAAGCTGCACAGGGAATGAGGTGGAGAAGAATAGCCCAGGACAGTGGCAAAAAATGCAGATTGGTGGCAACTGTGAACGTTGTGAATGCCCATTTAAGGAGTTCAGAACTAACAGAAAGTCACCTATAGTTTTATTAAGCAGAGGAATGAACTAGGCCACAATTTAGAGTGATTAAAGACCATGAAAGAGAATGGCAGGCAAACAAGACTCAATCAGGTCTCACTATAACTCAAATGCTACATTCTTCAGTGACTAAAATAGTGAATTCAGGTGTAGGAGGCCTAGGTATGGTACGAGTAACTTTCAATGAGTTGTCTTGCTTTGAGTGTTATCATCTGAACAAGGAGGATCTGTGTGTTGATGAACTTGAAGATTCTGCTGTATCTTTGACATTCTATGATTCTAAGTCCACAAGGCTGTGCTTCATATGACCACCTATAAAGAAAAATTTAATATCTCAAACCATGTCAAGCCTTCTCTAAGTCTAACCCAAACTCCACTTCTCCTTTCCCTCTGCACATAGGGTGAACCTGGATGGTACTGGAGGATTTGATCAGAGCCTTCAAGAGCCAGGCCATGTTCCTGTTGGACCTCAGGCTGGTGAGAAAGACTCTCATTCATGCTGTTACAGATGCATGGTTTCGAAGAAAGATAATTTAGAGCTTATGCATGCAATACAGAATTGGAATAATGAGATCTTGGGCAGGATAAGTCACAGCAGAGAAAAATCTGGGATAGGGAAAGGCAGTGGGAAGGAGAGTGAGATGAAATCACTTTTAGATTAGCCTTAGTCACTGTTCTAATGTTAGCTTGTGGACTGTGAGCTTGTAGCACTTTCTGTGGGGTTACATTAGGACACCGGAAACTTAGCTGCGAAAATTCCTCTTCCAGGGATTACAACTTCCCCATACCATCCAAGTGCCCTGTTCCTTCTTTGGGTGTCCCTTCATGCTGGCAGTCCCTGAACTGAGCTGCTAAGAAAATACATTATGTCAGGATCAGGATTTCCCCCAAAATACCACCTCATTGAAGACCAGATCCATGATGCCCTCTTTCAAAGAATTTGACAATTTTGAATTCACATATGTATTTTAACTTGGAAAATTGTGAAAGAACTTTAATTCGCTGGATGGCTTAGAGTGGCTTAGAGCAGTCCTGGCACTATGGGACTCTTTCTCACTCCTAGCAAGGCTGAACGCAAGCTGAATCCAGCTGAGTACTTACAAGGCTGCTGTGATTGCTGAGGTCAAGGCAGGAGGAAGCATTAACTAGTCTATTTTTAGCCTCATGTTGAGGGCACCTGATGAAGTAACCCTGCAGTGTTTCAAGGTTGAGGTTGACACTCCCTGATGGCCGTGACTGACTATTAGAAGACTTTGCTTAAATTAGAAGTTTCAAAGTTGCTGTTAATCTAAGAACCCTTCTCCAAACCAAATCTAGTATGGTTTCTGAGGGGGTTTCACAGAGCAGAGTTAGAAAAGAACTGCATCAGTTGGAGAACAAATAAGATGCACTCCTATGAGGGGCCCTTGCTGTTAGGGGGTTGGAGGGTGTCTCTGGGTTATTACTTTTGCTGGTTATTTTCAGTTTTATTAAGTGTGGTCTTATGAAGAGCCTTATATCCTCTATGAAAGAAATACAATGGAAAGGGAAAAGAGGCATCTCTAAAAATAGAATCTAGCTACACCTCCACCCTATGCTATCTCAGCAGCCAATATGAGCTTCCCTATGTGATAAAGATTGAGCTCAGAACTTTAGTAGTGATAAGCCTACTGTCTAACACTAAGAATAACAAATGGGTCTTGTCTATCAGCTACTTACTATCATTAAGGTAACCAAAGATAGGTCTATGATAGAAATACCCCCTTATTCTGTTCTTTTTTACTTTTCTCTTTTCCCTTCTAATTTCAGAGTTTGAAAGATATTGATGGTAGGTCTAGTTTCCCACATGGTTTCATAATGGTCTTCTCACTGAAACCATTAACAGCGGTATTAACTTTCAACACCTTTGTAAGAAAATAACCTGCTTAAGTCAGGGGTTAATAACAGTAGGGGATCACTAATTATCCTGCAAATCTTCACCCTAGAATCAAATGTGACCCACGTCTTAATGTCTGTGGAAAGGCATCCTCTGAAGACCCCAACTTGTTCCATAAACATAATGACAGCAGCACATTAATGTCCTGGCCATCTGTGAAGGAAGATGAGGGACAGATGAAAAACAGACAAAGGAGAAAGATGCAGAGAGGAGGAACAAAGTCAGGAAAAGTGAGGAAATGAGAATAACTGGGAAACAACGGCCCTTGGACTGAGCTTGCTGAGCCTCCATGCCTCTCGCCATAGACACCATCTGGTATGGAGTTCTGAAGTGATAAAATCCCGCATCTCAGAGTTAGAACCACAGAAAACAGGACACCCTGCTGGGCTTAAAGTCAGCCAACACAGATGTCAGAAACATTGATGGCTGGCCTGATGTTTGTGCCTATATTGGCCTGGCTAAGTGAACAACAATATGAAAGACAGCATAGCCAGGAAACTCTTTTGCGAAGATGTTCAGAGAACAATTGCAAATGGAGCTCTCATTGTGGTTCCTGTATTCAACTCATTGCCATAGAGCTCTTTCCTCTCATTTCACTCTCATTCCTCTTTCTCCAAACAGGCTTGAGCAATGGCCACAGAACTATGTGGACCAAAAGCTTTAGAGCAAAATAGCTTAAAAATTCATAAATCTCTCATCCAACAGAAGCACAGGAGGTTCATTTTTCAAGAAACCAGAATCTTCTTGACATGCTGGGGTTTGGAATAGAAATATCCACTTGTGACTAGGAGAAGAAAAATTGAATTTCTACTTCCCTTGCTTGGTGACATTTGCCCTCAATGGCAAAAACAACAGAGCTTCAAAGCATGAATGATCCAGTGATGAGAAACAATGGCAGGTTAGAGAAAGCACTGGACAGGAACCCTGGAGAAGGGGACTGCTGTAAGCTTCCTGGAGCTCACTTTCTCATCCTCAAATCATGGGACCAGATTTCTCTAGGAACTGGAACTGTCCAGCTCTAACCATGTTATTCAATGACACAAAACCAGACGTGACACTTGGCTCTAGTTAGACCCCAAATCAGGTGCATGCGGCTTTTTTTCTGTGTGCCAACTGGATAAAGGTCTCTGCAGAAATTTTTCAAATCAGACGATTTCTCTTGGAGTTTGGCTTTTTTTTTTTTGAGAAAGGAAAACACACCCTTGCCCAGCTGGAGTGCAGTGGCGCAATCAAAGCTCACTTCAGCCACGACCAATGGGGCTAAGGTGATTCTCCTATCTCAGCTTCCCAAGCAGCTGGAACTACAGGTGCATGCCACCATGCCCTGCTAATCTTTGTATTTTTTCTAGAGACGGGGTTTCACCATGTTGCCAAGGCTGGTTTCAATCTCCTGGGCTCAAGCAATCCGCCCACCTCAGCCTCCCAAAATGCTGGAATGTTTCAGCTCAGTCCACCTATCGTTTTATAAGGTAAGGAGTGACTATATTGAAACTCATGAGAGTGACCTATTAAAACTCCAGAGTCCCCAGTAAGAAAAAAATCACCCACATATAGATGCTTCCAAATGATTTTCAATGAATTATTAACCCTTGATCAGTTATGTTTATGTGGATTAGGGTATCTTGATCTTTCTCTTGGTGGCTCCAACCTTTATAGAGCTAGACCCTAAAAATCTGCAATGTTAACTTCCTTTGAAGCTACCCATCCACCAAATTCTCCTTTGCCAAAAGGCTAGGATGCACTAAAATGAACCAACACAGGAAGCAGGAGTGATGAGAGAAAGGAAATAAACACCCTGGAGAGTCCATAGTTTGTTGTCTCTGGGGGCAGTTGGGGACAGGAGCTGTGGGAAGCAGAGGGTGGCTTTTTAAATCAGTCTTGATGGAAAGCAGTGAAGCTTTCTATGGATGCTGCTGGAAGTAGGTCACTCTACGCTACTCTGTGCTGGCATGAATAGCAATCCAGCAACTACACGAACATTCTATTTACCTAGCCATGGAGATGAAAACATTCCTGTGGGGGGAAAATGCAGCCAAAAGGTTTTGACACAACCAGACAGATGAGGAAGCATTCAAATGACTTGTGATTTCATCCAAAATGATTTGCTTGTTCCTACCACAGTGTTTCTCTGGATCTTTTCAAACCTCGGCAAAGAGTTTATCCACATGATACTCATTAAAGTCTCATTTGAAAGGGGGAAAAAAAAAAGCCCAAAGCTTTTTGAAAAAGGCAGGGTTATCTGAGCTGCAGATGTACTAGTAAAAGGATTTTTTACTTATATCTATTTCTATTCTCCACTGCCACCCGACTGACCTTTGTATATTGAGATAACAGCATGCATTTAACAGAATCTGACATCAAGTAAGGTGTGTAATAATATTTAAACTCCATAATGTTAAAATACGTATTTACAGACCATTTCACACATTGTAATGAGAATAAGTCATTTTGAAGCCTGAGGCTTCACGACTGGAATTCTGATTTGAGCTTTGCAAGTCCTTGGGGTCCACGCTCCTGTAGTATGGCATTGGAAGCAACATGGATGCCAGAGTTTTGGAAAGCCAGAAGACTGGTCACAGGGTGATTATGAGAAAACTCTATGCTAGACCCAGTGAGAGATCTGTTCATTCCAAATCTTCTCTCTTATACTCCTGGTCTTTCATTAACAAAGAGATTAGTATTTGCTATAATTTTCTGATCCTAAATGATTTCAGTAAAGTCCTCTCTATGGCTCTTGCCTTATAAAATGAATGGAAAAAAGAACTGATAATGACAAAATATCACCTGTAAATGACTTACAAAAGAAGAATAGCCTGTCACCTGTCCTAAACTGTTTTGATTCATCTCCATTTCTAATTAGTTCTCATCCACCTGTATTTCTGTTCTTATCATCTAAGTTTCAACTCAACAACTAATAATGTATCTATTATGCACTGGCCCTGCTAAGAAGCCCTTTCAATATTCATGAACTAACTTTATCCTCAATGACCCTTTCATGTGAATATTTATATCTGTATTTTAGAGATGAGGAACTTGCGTTCCAGAATAGTCAACCTACTTGACCAAGTACACCCAGTGAGTAAATACTAGAACTGTAGGGGCGGGAGTAGCAATTGAGTGGGGAATCTTAGGTCTCCTGGTTTTAAGGCCACTGTTCTTTTTCACTGTCTGGACGTTCATTCCCTCACATTGCAAATCTCAGTCTTGGGATAATACAGACAAAGTGCTTAGCAGTACCTGGAGTTTAATAAACACTGATATCATCATCATCATTATTAATGCTGTTTGTTGTCATTATTACTATCATTCACATAAATCCTAAAATTGAGCAACAATCCTTGACAGAATTAAGCAAATGGTAACTTTAGCTTCAGCTGCTCAAAAGTCTTCGTAAGTCCAGGAATCAGCTCAGTTCCAGTTGAGGAGCCCAGGCCAAGTCATAGTTGTACATTTCTATAAGGGCTTGTTAGCAAATTGAACAATTTTGAGATGTCTCTGATAAAACTCCACTTACACTATCTATGCTTTAAGACTTGGCCACGAGGGCTTTCACAGAGGAATTCCCATTCAAGGCTGGCATGCAAGGCCAGCCCCAGGGAGCTTGTTGTCGGGCACTTAGCAAAGCACTCATGAATTCAAATTCACCTTCCAGGACATGAGGACTGGTGATTGCGGTCAGGGAAGAGGGAAGGAGCAAATGGGGACAATATTAAAATAATAGCTCTGCTTTTATCAGTAGTAAAGTCCTTCTCTGTAGACTAGTCTGTGTGAGCACCTGTTGTCATAAATACCAAGAAGTACTGCACTCATGTAGAACCTTCCATTCTCATCCTCACTCTAGGGCACAGACTTTCCATCCCACTCCCATAGACGCCTCAGCTTACCTTGCTGACCCTGAGCACTGCCTTCTTGCACATACAAACAGCCAGGGAGCCCAAGCTGGAGGGCCAGTCATTTCTCTTGGCTCTTCTTTCTAAGCCATTTAAAGGAGGCCTAAGTGACCTCTAAAGCTTCTTCTCACTCTAAAACCTTCTGGTATTTTTTGTCTCTCTGTGATTTGCAGTTGTCATAATGAGGGCTGGACCTCAAGTTCCTTCAGAGTGAGGCTGAGACATGATAGTAATCTTAGGTATCTCTGTTGTATCATTCAGCCTGAGAAAGTGGAGTGGAAAGGGAATTCCACAAAGACTCAAGCAGGTGAAGAATACATTATTAGCATTCCTGTGTTACAACTTGCAAAGCCCTTTTTTCTAAGGTCCCCTTTTCATTCATCATTCCGGTGTGGTAGGTTTTACAGAATTAGAAACCAGAAGGTCAAGGAGGGTAAGTGACAATTTCAAGGGTTAGAGCTAATGAGATGGAGATAACAGCCTTCTGACTCCTGGCACAGTGCTCTTTCTACCAGACTGTGCTGTCTCCCAAACTGATGTTTATCTACACTGAGAAATCATGAGCCACTGTGCTTGTATTTCAGCTTAATGAATAAGATATACAGAAGATATACATCAATAGTAAACACTGTCAGGAGTTTGAAGAGTTGGGCTTAGAGACCCAAGACTGAAATTGAGTTATTAACCAACTGATGCTAGTTTACAAATCATATGGCAATCTGATGTGATTTCATTGTGACAGACTCTCCTGAAGAATCACATTTGCATAGTACTTTGTTCATTACTGGTCTAAAGACTCTCCACACTGCCTTGGGCCCATTTCTATAGGCTAATTTGTGTAAGATGCTCATTACTGAGGGGGTTAAGATGACCTCTAAATGACCTGACAGGCATATCTCCATGGAAACGCTGATCTAGTCATCTAATCCCTGCTGGGAGAATGATCTAAAAGAAATAGAAGGTCACTTGATTGCTAAGGTGTCTTGCTGCTCAGCTGGGTATAACATACATTGACAAGACGTTTTCTTTATTATTTCTCTTTCTATATTTTCTATCTTAGTTCTAAAGCCCTCCCTCCTCTACAAGCTCTTCAAACAAAATACACTGGGGCTGGTAAGGAGAAACAGGAGACATGCATTCTACATGAATGATGTCTTTCAGAAAACAGGTGAAGCTGATGCCCCATGTGGCACCCATCAGTGGTGCCACTCCTCACATCTACGTGTGCTGGTCTCTGTACTGCTGCTTGTGCTTGAATGTTTGTGTTCATATTCTCATACTTCACGGTAGCACTGGCCCTTTTGCTGAGGCTTTAACTAAAACAATGTTAGTGGGGTTTTGCAAAATGAAAAATAAGTGCTGGGTTTTCTTCCTCTACTGTGTCAGAGCATGTCCCAAAGGACGATGGCTGTAGTTTCGTATGTAAGCTAGAGTGTAAACAAAAGTGATAGTAACTGGAAAGAGTGGATGATTCATCTTAAATCAGGACACAAAGACAGAAACTTAGGGATAGGTACACAGTATTGGTAGCTTCTCCATCTACTCCTCATTCTGGAGCCAAAATGGCACAGAGCTGGAAGATAATTCTGTGCCAGGGGACATTTATCCTCCCAGATATCAACCTTAAAGCTGAGGTCAGTCTTAACTACTTGGCAACTGACTCTCTTTTATTCATAAACTGTTGTATTTTGTTTTGTTTTGTTTATTACATCTGTATATTTCGATTGTACTACACTTTGGGAGGCAAACTTCATATAAATAATACCTTCAGAGTTAAGCAGTAGTTTCTTTCATTTCTTCCTTGTGTTTCAAAAACTTTGAATCCTAGCAATTGACTATTTGGTGAACAAGGTCACATAGACTGTAACGTGATAAATATGGATCACGCTCCTCCCTTAGTATGCCTTGTATCAGGAGACTCATTCATATTTCTCCCATCCTTGTTTGGCTACTGCATCCAGTATATGCCAGGCTTTTTATTCATACCTTCATAGAACCACACCTACTTCCTACTGAATATTTTGGTCACTTTTCTGTGCACGTTTGCTGGGCTCATTAAATGCATTCCCTGGAGGGGAGTAATGTGGCACTGAAGAAATAGGGAGGGTTCTAACATCAGGAAACCAAAGTCTGAGGCAAGGCTCTTGCACACACTACCTCTGAAAGCTTTATGCCTCAGTTTCCCTATCTTTCAAAAAATGGAGATAACACAAACATGTATATCACAGGGCTGTTAAAGTGAAAATGCACATGGAAATGCTTAGAAATGAGTTATCATTATTATTACTATTATCATTGAAGATTAGTGACAAGAATAACCTTTTTAAATTCTTGGTTAAAAAAATTCAATACAGTTCTACATAAGGGTAGGATACTATTGTGTTTTCCATGTCCTTCATAAAGACACTTGTTCCCCTTTTTCAGCCACGACTTCATATTGGGTCAGTGTTTTCAGAGAATGATTTTAATGAACTCTAAGTTATCTCCTGAATCATTAATGATATGACAAAGATCCTTTTATTTCATAACTATAGCTAGACCCTTTACCTGTGAGGGCATTACTTGAAGTTGGTCACAGTAAAATCAACTCCCTCTTTTCTGCCCTCTAAGACTGATCTTCTTACAGTCTGTCTCTATTAACTTGACTTTTTAGTATAAGGTTCAGCATCATCTAATTCATTTATAAAGATTGCTCATCATATTGATTTCGTAATAACTGAGGCTCCATGCCCAACAAAGATGGTAACTTACCATTTAAAAAAAAAATGGATCTTAAAGGGAGAATCTACCAAAAGATTTTTTAAAATCTAAGTCGATCTCCTTGATGAGTATGTATATGCATGGTACACCTCTACAGGACAATCACCATTCAGGCTTGGCTTCTCTGTACAGATTCCCCATTACAGTCCCCCATTCCGTACAGTCGTGAAGGGGGAACAGTCCCCCCTTCACAACTGCACGCCCTCACAATCATGCTAGGTGCCATTTACAAATCTCATCTGTTATCAACTTTAATGCTCTGCCTCACTGAGGGGATAGAGTCCTTGTAGACAAGGATCTTCTGCCGGATAAGGTTAAATTCAATACTTTGATATCACTTTTCCCAGCTTCTTTGAAATTCTTCACGATGTGCGTATGTATTTTATGCAGCACCAGGAATTTAACTATTTTTATTTGGTTACCTGATTTGTGGTATTCTCAGTATTCACTACTACTTACTTTAGTACTTCAATTTCAGGAGGTAACACGCTTGTTGAAATATCACATATTCTTCAGTAAAAACTGAAAATAATTATTCCATCATTGCTTTTCTTACTTTGTGTCTCCACAATAACAAAAAAATTTGGTAGTTTCTGACTGGCACCATTTTCTCTAACTTGTGGGATCTCTTATTTGTAACACTGGTGGTTACAAATCTCTATTTGAGGGTCAATTAATTTCTATTTAACACCAATTGTTTCATACACAGTCATTTTAATAATCTTTTAGATTCTTATAATTTCTTGCTGTTTTTTCTTAAGATGGATTCTTGCTCTGTCACCTAGGCTGGAGTGCAGTAGCATGATCTCGGCTCACTGCACTCACTGCAACCTCCACCTCCCGGATTCAAGCGATTCTTCTGCCTCAGCCTCTTGAGTAGCTGGGATTACAGGTGTGCACCACCATACCAGCTACCTTTTGTGTTTTTATTAGAGACAGGGGTTTCATCACGTTGGTCAGGCTGGTCTCGAACTCCTGACTTCATGATCCACCTGCCTTGGCCTCCCAAAGTGCTGAGATTACAGGAGTGAGCCACTGCACCCGGCCATTTCTTGCTTTTTTTTTTTTTTATAAAGAAAAACTTGACTTTTAAAATGTTATATTCATCAAAAAAAAAAAAAATACTAAGTAGCTCTTCTTTCTTTACTAGAGGTTTCCTTGGTCATTTAAAGGAAGAACGATATCCCACTTTGTATTGTCTCTGGTTTTTTAAAACAAGCTGAATCTGGATTTGGAGGGAGAAAGCTTCGGGCAAAAAGATTGCTCTTTTTTATTTTTCCTGAGCAACTTTTTCCTTTTTTTTTTTTTTTTTTGAGACAAGGTCTTGCTCTGTTGCCCTGGCTAGAGTACAGTGATGCATTATTCATAGCTCATTGCAGCCTTCAACTTCTGGGCTCAAGCAATCCTCCCATCTCAGTCTCCCAAGTAGCTGGGACTACAGGTGTGCACCACTGAGCCTGTCTATTTTTCATTTTTTGTAGGTACAGAGTCTTGCTATGTTGCCCAGGCTGTTCTCAAACTCCTGGCTTCAAGTGATCCTCCTGACTTTTCCTCCCAGTGCACTGTGCTTACAGTCATGAGCTCCCAGCTGTGAACAAAGCTTCTGATCTTAGGTGGGGGATCCTCAAACTGTAATAGAAATCCTACCCACCCTTGTCTCTGATGGGAGACAAATGAAGGGAGAAGTACATCCTTGGTCAGAATGAAGCATCAGTCATTCGAAGAAGGATGGGAGAATGAAAGATGCTTCCCTGCTAGAGTTTCCTTTATTTTTATTATTTTTATTTTTTGAGATGGAGTCTCACTTCATCACTCAGGCTGGAGCAGTGGCAATATCTTGGCTCACTGCAATCTATGCCTCCCAGGTTCAAGTGATTCTCATGTCTCAGCCTCCCTAGTAGCTGGGACTACAGGCCCGAGCCACCATGCCTGGCTAATTTTTGTATTTTTAGTAGAGACAGGGGTTTCACCATATTGGCCAGTCTGGTCTCGAACTCTTGACCTCACATGATCTGCCTGCCTTTGGCTCCAAAAGCGCTGGGATTATAGACGTGAGCCACCACCCTTGGCCACAGAGTCTCTGAGACTGCGTTATAGATGACAAAGCTAAGATGAAGGGACTTTGAGAAGTAGCTGGCTGTGCCTCTTTAATTACCCTGTCTAGAAAGAAAGTCTGTCATCAGGGCCAGAGACAAGCTCTGCTGGAGAGATTGATTGGACTAAGAGACGTTTTCACCCAATCTCAATTGCTTCAGTTTTCCTGGAATTGAGGCAGGCCATAAACCTATCAGTGACTCAAGAAAATTGCAATTAAGTCTGTAGGTGTGCATATTTGTCATATTAATGATGGATCTGTGTTAATATAAGTCACAGAAGCCTTCTGCATGCTGCGTTCATCATGTCTGCTGGGGGTGAAATGACCTCGAGGAGGCGCTGCAACTCCATCATGCTGATGTCAGGGACTTTTCCCCCCACCTCAAGCTCAGACTGACTCCCCTCCTTCCCAGTACTGGTTTGGGATGCTCTCCCACTGCTGCTCCAATTGCAGTCACATTTTTCAGAGATGCTTAATTTGACTCAGGTGAAGAGCATGCTAGTTAGTTAAAGATATCTAGTTAGGTATAGAAGGAGTATAAATTGCCGGCATAATTTTGGAGTCACACAGACCTGGCTTGACTATCAACCTTTCTACTTCATACTAGCTTGTCTTGAACAGGTTATTTAAGCCCAATAAGGATTATAATATTTACTTTATAAAGTTGTTGTGAGGAGGAAATAAAGTAGTAAACGTAAAGCTCTGAATTCAGTGTCTCCTGGTTATGGTCACTTTAACGATTTCTCCTTTTCTGACCTTGAAAACATTTTAACTCCCTAGAAAATTAATTTCCAGTCATTTCTCATAGGCTTCCAGACAACTTCAGGGTGAGGAACAGTATTAGAAAGGTTCATGAGAAGATAGTAGGCTAGTGCCTCGGATGTGTCAATCCTGGTGACTGCCCACTGCCCTCTCCAGGGAAAGCTGCCTCCTCCTTTAAAAGCCAGCCAGCTTTTCCTGAGGCCCTTCATTCCACATGACCCCCTAGGGGTGAGCACTTCACCCAAGGGCAGCCTGTCTGTGGGATGGGCAGTGATCCACAACATAGTTTGACACAAAAAGGTGAGTGATCAGATTCTCACTCACAGGAATGTGAAATCGGGAATATGAAACAAATCAGGCATAAATCAGCAGAAGCAGAGCTCAGAGAGATGCACAAGGAAAGCACAGATGGGGAGTCTGGACCATAAGAGCCACGTCAAACTGGAGAGACGAGGAAATAGGAAAAAGGTAAGTAAGCAAAAGCTCCACAGTAGAGAAAAGACATGGGGCGTAGAAAGGAAAACACCAGGTAACGATGGTAGAGAAAGGAGAGGAATGGGCATGTTACTGCAATGTAGCCCGGGAATCTCCCAAAACCCTACCCCAGAGCCCCAGCTGTCCTGGATCCAGGTCCACCTGCCTTGAGGGTTGGCTGACGCACAGCTCCCGTGCCTTCATCCCTGTGAGGTCACTGCCCCTCACTGACGTGTGTGTCCTCACAAACATTTCCTACCATTGAGCAACTTGAGCGAGTCACTGTGCCCTGAAAGCAACAGTGTTCACCCACTGAGATGTGAACACCCTTTGGGGGATCTGGAATGCTCAGAGAATTCTGAACTCAGGCGCCTCATTGGATGGCCTAGATCATGCAATCCCATGGAGGGCTCCTCTGATTCTCTGTCACATATTATAGAGAAGTCTTTCCCTCAAAACACAAGTAAATATATGCCACTCTATGGGAAAGAAGTTATAAAAAATGTTTATTTGCACAATGAGAGAGTAAACCAGATCCCAGATTTCTTCATTATTGTAAAGTCTAGGTGTGGCCTTGTTTTCAGTCTGCAAAATGGGAATCATGATAGCACCAACAATGTCGAACCACAATATGCTGTATCTGTAAGGTCATAAAAACACATCAGCAGATAACGATGCTGGAAAGGAAATACATTCTTTTTTTATTATCAAAGAAAAGATTTTCCTTTGCCAACCCACATAACTTAACAGTCAGCAATAATGAGGAAAGAAACAAAAAAAAATCACTGTACACGACAGCCAAAATCAGAATTTCATAAAATATCCTACTTCTAAAGGGATTCTGTCACGTAAAAAAAAAAAAATCAATTTGAGTAGAAAAAGGTCTGGTATGTTTATTAGTTTTGCTCCTAATGCCACCAAATGGACCTCAATCTGAAATGGCTTTTGAAATCAAATTTTCTCTTCTCCAATTCTGCAACTTACTCTTTATGCTAATTTGTCTGCACCTGCAGGGACAAAGAAACTGGCAGCATTGAGCATGAGATCCAGGAAGAAAAAGCAACACAAAGATTCAGGAAATGAAACCAGAACTAAATCATATTAGGTGTATAAAAGTTGGACTTTGATAAAAACAAGGAAAGAGTAGATCATATGCCTGAGAGAGTGTTCTGACTGTAGAAAATGCTAGAGCCTTGGTGAGGGAGCTGATGTCTTCCCAGGTCCCAGAAGAAAGAATGACAGTGTGGGGATTGAGCAATCAGGAAGGCCAAGCACTGGGACCAAGCTGGGTCTCTTTCAGCCTTGACATCCTTTAATCATGAGAGTTATTACAAAAATGTCTTCAAAGTTTCCTGCTCCAAGAACGTAGCCTCTAGGAGTTGGAGTTAACTCTTCCTTCCAACTTAAAAAATCTCTTTATTTCAGGCTCTATTTTGAAAGAACCATAAATTTCAAGGAACAGACTGCCATCCTTTTCCCATTGTTCCCTGTTGTGTGGGTCCTCAACTGTCTCCTTTCTCCTGCTTCTTTCTGCCACACCATTGCGTGTGGTCAAAGAGTACCTGGAGCCTGAATCTAGTATCCCGGTCATTACAAAACCTGATAACACAAGTACTACAAAGACACTTGGAAATACTGTCCTCACTTTACAGATGCCCAATCCCTTCACAGCATTAACTCCACACCCCCACTGAAAAGATAACCAAAGCTCAGAGATCTAAGTATTTTGCCCAAGGTTACACAGAGCGTTTGCTCATAAAAAATCCAGAGAAAGAATCCCACACCAGGTCTCTTTCTGCTATGTTGCCTCTCAAAATTCAGACAAAAATTTAAAATATAATTTTTTTATTCTATGGTGCTTCCACTTTGAGTATTTTCTCTATCACCCTGTCCAGGATATTTAATTATAGACTTTTTACATTTCTACATCACAAAGCACTGTTAAAATTCCAGTTTTGTCAACAGCTGGTAGCTGTTGAGATACAATGAATGCTGTGAATGTTATGTGATTAATGCTCAAGCAAAAACGTCAATTTTCACCTTGGATTTATTAGACTAGAGAAAAAAATCAATTGGGAATATAAAATGTTCAACAGCCACCTGCCTACTGTCCTTCCTCTTTCCCTCCTAAGTGTCTCTTCATTCCTCCATTTTTTTGCTATATCACCAGGTGTAAAAAAACAGGTATCACACTCTCAACTAAGACTTTGTTTAAAACAAAATAAAATGAGCATCGGTCTTTTGCCCACTGTTTAGTTTTCATTAGAGCAGCGGTCTTATTTCCTTTAGACCAATACCAGCTTCTTGTAGAAGTAAGAGTACTGTTATGGTTAGTATTAAATAATTACATAAAATGCATTTCTGTAGCAAATGACACAAACTCATTTGTGAGGTAACTCTTTTCTGTTAACTGAGAAGGAGAGTATGTATTTTCCATACTTGTGAATATGAAGAATTGGAAAGTAAGAGGTTAACTGACTTTCTCAAAAGCACACCATGCAACAGGATTAGAATTAGAGTTCATAGCTCCCGCCTCTTCGGTCCAATTTGTTATTGGAGTCACAGAGGAATGTCTGTTAGTGAAACATCTTGAGATTTTATGTCCCTAATGCTGTTCTGTTTCCCTAGGGAGGAAGTGTAGTGAAGGGGAAAGAGAATGGACTTTAGAATCAGACAGACGTGGTTAGATTCCCAACTCTTGACATTTGCTAGTCAGATGATCCCAGGCAAGTTACATAACCTCAAAGCCTCTGGGTCTTCATTTGTTAGGGTAGATAATAGCGCACACTTCAGAGGGGTGCATGAGGCTTAAATGAAACCAGGTATGAAGCATACTGAAGGCACTCAATACATGTGTGCACCCTTCCTGTCTGTATTATTTTTCTTGGACAATTAAAATATAATTGACTCAGAAGAGACAGATGACAAGCTCTAGAAATTGGGGGCCCATTTTCTCTTATTTTCAATTTGCTTGTGAGTTCTAACATTTCAACCTGAAAACAAGGTAAGTTTTGTAGAGAAAATGCATTGGTGGTAACATTTCAAATGCCAAGGCCTTCTCATTGGTCAACACAGAGTAGAAACAAACACAACCTGAAGGAAGAAAGATCAAGTTGACCTAGCCTTTTGGGGTTGGTCACCGGTGGGCTTGACTTGATCACTGGTGGGCTGCATGAACTTTCTTTCATTTAGTTATTCATTCATTCCTTTAAAAACTATTTTACTGAATTCTATTTCATGCCAAATACTGGAGATTACAAATATGAATGAGCCTGACCATAAAAAATTTGTATATCAGAATGGGCAAGGGAAAAAATTAGTAATGCAATAAAGAATCAGTGGCCCAAGAATACAGAGGATAAAGTCAGGGTATAAAAAAAGAGTGGTCCATCTTCTTAAGGAGAGAGCATCAGGAGGGCTGAAAAGAAAATGCAATATATGCATGAAGTTTAAAGATAAGTAAGTTATACTAGCAGGGTGTGGGTGGCAAAGGGAAGACACCTTGGCCTAATTTTGGCTAAGTTACAGTCATGCAGTGATGGAAGGGTGCCTTCTGAGGACACCAAGATGGCTCTTGGTAGGTTGTACGAAGATGGGGAGCTCACTGGAGGCAAGGTTACAGAGGATATTGTGTGCCATGTTTAAGAGTTTGACCTTTACTCTCCAGATGGAGGGGATTGAAAAACATGGCTGAATGTATGCTTTTGAAAGATGGCTAAATAAAGCAGAGTCAAGCTAAGAGTGGTTTAAGGATTTGTTCTTGGAAAGAACAGGGAAAAGGCAAAGCAGAAGTGAAAGGGGAGGAATTAGCAGAGTAAGAAACTGCTTGGATGTTGGGTTATGGGAAGGGAAGACATGTGGGCAACCCCAAAAGGCTAGGTGAAGGTTTACGCCGGAGAGGAAACACGGGATGCAGGAGCAGGACTGGCTGAGGGAGGAGACGTCTGGATATGCTGAGTCTGAAATCCATGTTGGATCGCCAAATAGGAAAATTTAAATGGACCTATCAGACATTTAAATGGACATGTTAGAAGTGCATGGGAAAATTCTTGTCTAAAGGCATGCACAAGTTATGGTAAGTGGAAGCCATGGTCATGGGGATGGATGAATTTACCTATGAGTGTGCAGTATGTAAAGATGAGGTCCCCAGCATGATACCATGGGCAACACTATCTGTTAATGAAAAGGCTTCTCTGGACCTGAGTTTCCTCCTCTATTAAATGAGAGGGATGGGCTCCATGCTTTCTTAGGTTCCTTTCACCTCTAAAATGTCTCATTCCATGCTTTTTAATTTGGCTTCAGTTTTCACTCCCATGGCTCTCTTTTCTTTCTTCCACCTTTGTTATTTTTGGAAAAAGCTGTTTGAAGCTTAAGCTCCTCTGAAGTGGCCCCTTGATCTTTCTGTCATAAGGACACTCACACAAAGGGTACAGCACAGAGACTCTGCAGAAGAAGAAAAGGCAAGTGAGAATCAGGGCAGGTCTCAGTGCCAGGACGTGGCCTTTCACGTGCCTTCAAAGAAGCCACGATAGCACGGATTTCCCTCCCACTCCTCAGTTGTTCAGGGTAGGTGTTTTTGATACAAACCAGAAGAATAACACTGGCCCCTTGCATTAAATACTCCTGGCTCCCCTGCAATACTCTCCTTCCCTATGCTGGAGTGAACTCTGCTGCTATAGATTATGCGTAAGTTATCAGTACCTCATTACTTGCTAGTAGATTTAAAAATTACAAGGATCATAGAATTTTCATTGACTATATACCTATTTATCATTTTACCAGCTCATTTTCTTATCAATGCATGATATTTCCTATTTTTCCACATCCTCTCTGCATAAGGCACATGTGGATGTTCTCTGTAGAAAATACATCCAAATTCCTATTAAACCCAAGATAAAAGAGAGGAAATTCAATTTATATTGTGTATACTGCCAGTTTCTCATTAGCCTTGACTTCTTAAGCCCTCGGGTTATGGACCAGTGCTTATTTTCATGGCTGCATTACTAGATTTTATTACATTTGTACCAAGAGGCAAGATAGTCTCATTTTATATCTGGAGAAATAGGTTTAGTGACCTGGTGACAGCAACTGGCCATGGATCAGTATATTTTTCTTATTATGTGAGTCTAGGGCCATATGTTTTTGGTTGTCCGGGCAGAGTATAAAACCCACTGCTCATCACACACAAATTCAACACTGGTGATCTATCGCCCTCTTTCTGGAACCACCCAATATCAGGAGATGATGGCCCTCGGGATTTCTGCAATTCTGGAAGGGAATCTGTTGTTCCAAAAGCAACATTCTTTTCTCTCTGCCAAATCAGGTCATGCGCCATTGAGAAAAAAAAAAATGCTTCATCTCATCTTTAAAAATAAAAATGTCGATTTTAGGCTTTGGAAGTTAAGAATTCCAAGTGTGAAGTCAGAAATTAAAGAAATTGCAGCAACCAAGGCTTTCCCTCTATAAAACTGTGACTAAGCATTGGGTTTCTAACCTCTGGAATAAAATACTTTTCCTCTTATAAAGGGCCTTTATACAACAGACAAGCAATAGAAGAGTCTCTTCATCCTCTTTTGTGAAGATAATGAAATTCAACGAACTACCCCAAACCCTGAATTGTCAACACACTCTCATAAGTGGACAACAACTCTCAGTGATAACCACCTGGGGTCAAGAGATCAAGATTACAGATTAAACATAGAACTGCAAGGAAGTCCTAACACTACCTGGCCCAAACTCCTGCAGAAAGCACTTCTGCCTCTCAGAGAGAGTCAGAGGTCTCTAGGGATAGATGTTCTACATTCTCCTCCAAATCCTTTTCTGCAGCATATTTATCCCAACTTACTAAGTTATTTTTCTTCTTTTGTCAGAGTAAATTCTTCCTCACTGTCATTTAAGCCTGTTCCTTCTGGCATTGTCTTCTGTGGAGATGGAAAATAACAAGTTTGGAGCTTCCTTATAATATCTGCAAATACATGACCACCTCCTTCTGCACTGCCATCCGCCTCTGACTCCAAGGCACAGCACTGCTCCAGTTGCCCACTGAGTGGGAGTTCTCTGAGCCACACTTCTGAAACTCCATCAGGAAGTGAGTGCTTGCAGGTGTCACAATTTGCACTTGGGAGGAAAGAAAGGCAAATGGCCACACTAAACAAGGGCAAGAGATCCATCTAGTTATGCTTTGCACGACCCCAGCCCCTACATGTCTCCCACCAAAGGCAGAGGCTGTATGTGAGCTCCAACGGTTGATGTACCTGCCCAATCACAAAGGTGCCAACAAGTGTGTCCCCTCTGAAAAAGAAAATCTCCATAGTGGGTATATTCTGAGCCTAATTCTTGTCTTCATAACTCAAACCTATTATCCCAATCCAGATCTATCTAGAGAAAAGGTGGACTCTATTAACTTCCTTGCTTTTCACTTCAACATTTTTTCATTTCTTCATTTTTCCTTTTATATACTTTCCATCTTAGAGGGAAATCTATTCTATTTATTTCCAAGGTTAACCCCTCTACCTGTGCCCTTGAGTCCCTCCCTCGCTTGCTACCTCCTGTGATTTTGCTCTATTTTCATGCCTCTTTTAACGTCAATCTCTCTTTCCATGTTTCTCACCCCTTGGTCTAAAATAATGCTAAAAGTAATTCCCACCCCATCTCCTTAAAAAATACTTTAGACCTTGATTTTAGCCTTTCTTACTGCCTTCTTTTTATTGTTGTTTTCACTAATTGTCCAACCCTTAAAACTTAAGCTTATGAGTTTTTGTATTTTCTATTCATTTTCCCATTCACTTGTTAACCCACTGACATCTGTTTCTGCCCCAAACAACATAGGGTGTGAAAAGAAGGGCACTGGCATAAGGTACTGTGAATGTCTAACTGGACCAAGAGCCTCTTGAAGACATGGCTTGGGCACAACAAGTGAATATGAATTAATGGAGAAATGAGCACAGGAAAGGAATGGAATGCCAGGAGGAAAACATAAGAAATGACACTTACTAAATGGCTGGTACTAGTCCATGTCAGACACTGTGTTAGGTATTAACAATACTTGTCTCATTTAATTACAGATGACTTTGGTTCCTAATTCGGTTCTGCTCTTAACCATCTAAATATCATTTAGCTTTTCTGGACCCTAGTTTCTTATCTATAAAACAAAGTGGTTGGACTAAAGGATTTCTCATGCTTCTTCACATCTAAAGAAATGAAGGAAAAGTATTTGGTTGTATTTGTTGGAGTAGACCTTAGGAAAAAAAATAGCCGCATGGTTTCTACAGCATTTTTATTTTAAATCTGACAAGGATCCTTATATTTTTTCTTCCTGTTTACCAAACACTCATTGGGTAAGGATTCATGTTTTTCTCTCTTTTTATTCAAAGACCTATATGACTAGAGCCCATGTTGCCCAGTGACAAGATCATTGTTTTAAAGCTGAGTAGCATGAATTTAAATCCCACTTTGCCATTTACTGGGCATATGACCCTGGCAGGTTCATTGACCATCTGAATGAACCTCAGATCTCTCACTTGCAAAACGCAGCCCAGGTGGTAACATTCGCCTGCACAGTTCACGGAATAATTCATCAAGGGCCTTGTTCACATAATGCTTCGCACAGAGGAGGCTTGACGTAAATGTGTGGTTCCCTGGTTTTCTTCTTTTCTCTTTCTTCATGAGCATGCACATTCTCTTCACCAGGTTCATACTTTCTTGGAGGCTCCTAGGTAGGCTAGTGCCTTTTGTGGGAAATATAGACCTACATCAACCTCCTCACGATGTGATGAAATTACAGAGTTTAGACACATGTCCAAGTCCATGGGGTTTATGGGATTCTCATTCAAGCTCTCCACAATGTTTCTGGAGAGGGGTCTGCAGAGCCCATTTTATGTTCCCTGTGGGCTCTCAGAAAGGAAAAAGTGTTTCAAACTCAATAATTATGATCTGGTCCAGGATTTCTTCGCACTATTGGAACTGCTGGATGTCCTGGTCTTTTATAACAACAGAGAGGCCCTCTCGCTCCCTACCCCTTCCACCCACCCCCACCTGCCACCTTCCCCTAGTGAGCTTCTTTCCTCTTTCTTATCTCTCTGGTGGCATTTTCTCTGTAGTGTCATCAATGCATTTAAAAAAAAAAAAAAAAACTCCTTTCTTTACCTTTTAACTTTCTTCTCATTGTCAACTAGTTTTAGACATAAACTCAAATTTTTGAAAAAGGAAAAAAAAATAGCAATAACCCCAAACTAAACAAATAAACCAAACAACATCAACGATTAAAGTTAAAACATATATTTATTATGGAAAATAATTAGTCTAAAAATGTTCCTCTTCAGGTTAAACTAGCAGATGCTGGAATCCATTTAGATGCTCAGCAGAAGGGACAGATAAGCAATGTTATGAACATACAACATGTTTCAAAGAACATTTAATGACATGACAAATCACTCACAAAAATGATTTTTTTAAAAAACTTTTTAAAAATGTTTAAAATATGAGCTCAGTTTGTTTAAAAAGAAATCATATATGCATAGAAAATTGGCAGAATAATGTTTACAGTTTGTTTCTAGAAAATAGATACATGGGTGATTTTAAACTTCTTTATATTTTGCTGTTTTTTCTAATTGTTTCATGTTCAATAAATAGTTTGTAATGAAGTGAGAGTAACAGTTTTAATTTTGAGAATATATATTGTTAAGTATCTTTTATGGTAACTATGTGCACACTTTGGGTGTTTTGTTTGTCAAACTTGGAAAGTTATTTGCATGGATACAGACTATTATAGCTACAGAGAACTAGAAAACAGCATCTATTCTCAAACTTTTGTTTTTAGAGCTTTTTCTAAAGAAACTTTACAAAGATGCTTACTGTATCAACAAAGATAAAGAGCTGTTCTCCTTCTGGCAGGGATAACGGGCACTGAGTCCCACCATGCCCCTTCCTCCTGGCAGCTGAAGCATATTAGTCCTTTGGACTCTGAAGAACATAATTTGCAAAGATCCTGATTTGGTACGATGCCCCCATGACACAGATGAAGAAGAGTCAGTCACCGAGAAGTACCATGGCTCGCGCAAAGAAAGCGGGTTTCCTGGCCGTACCTAAACAAAAAACCCTAGTTTTCAAACCTAAGTTGGTTGCATTAGAAATTTGCCTAAACGTGAAAATCATCTTTCAGTGACATTCTTGAGATCCAAGACCAGTAACAGTACCTGTGATGCTGACCATGAACAGCCATCCTCAGCAGAGTGCGCTCAGCAAGCCATATGCTGAATTCTGCCCGTTCAGCAAGAGCCTGAACATTATTTATTATTCGGAGGTGACCATGGCCTCCTTTACAACCTTCATACTTTGTGAATCTCCTCTAATCCCCACCTCCACCCTCAGGCTGCCTAGGTTTACAAGAAATACTAGTAAATCCTTTCCCCTGGTTGCAATGAATCAATGTCCCCGTAGTCTGCTAGTCCACAACCGTGTTTCACACAGAGCCAACTTTTGGATGGAAGCATAAAACCCCAAATCTTGCTGAAGCTATTCAGAGAGCCCAAGGTGCTTGTGGGAGTTGGGGAGTGTTAATCCCCACTTGCGAGGCCAGCTCCTACTCTGGTAATTACATTTTGCCTTGAAAAAGCGTCCCTGCTGCTGCTGTTAGATGCAGTCTTCATTTTCACCTCACTGAGTGAAGTTCGGGGTTAAGGTCTCTCTGAGGGTGGCTTGCTGACACTGGAGCCTGCTTCATTCAGGGGATGGTTGCATTTCAGCACCAGCTGAGCTGGGCTCTAGGTCCTGGGATTTACTGAGCTGTTTGCAAAGAGCTTTGGATTAATGAAGTTGTGTACCCGTAAGGTATTATTATCACCTAATCTTTTTCTACCTTCAACTCCAGTAATAGTGATGGGGAACCAACCTCATGTGCCTCAGAGTTTCCATTTAGTGTAAGCCTAAAGGCTTAGATTTTGAAAATATATCTGAACCCCTCAGATGTGACAGAATTGGACTGAAAATCTATTTAAGCACCTAAAGAGAATGGAAGATTTCCCGCCGTTACACATGGGGATGCCTGCCTGCCTGCCTGTCACCTCCGCTACCTTGGTGAAGTCAGAGCAAAGTTCTGTTGCCAGAGTTGAATAATATTCACTCCTACGGTATCCAGCCAAGCTCTCTTGGTGCTCTGCATTCAATAAAAGGGGAAACTGAGGCAGTTCACTTATGCTGGGGAATCAGGCCAATAAGCCAAAAATGTAGAAGACTTGAAATAGCCCTGACATTCTCTGTGTGCCTGATGGGATACTTCCCTGAATGCAGCTAGTGCCATCCTCAGTAACAATAAAGAAGGCAAGATGTTCACAAGAGAAAAACACACTTTCTTTTCTGAGTTATCAACAACCAAGAGATGCTACTTAAACTTTTTGAAAAATCCTATGCTCTTTTGATAGAATACTACTTTAAAAATCATACTAAATATATTTAAAAACAAATCATGCTCATTCTAAGAAGGCAAACAGCCCAGAGGATTTTGAAGCAAAATTTCTGCCCCTCTGCCTTCCAATCTTACTCCCAGAATAAACAATATTCAAGTTTGAAACGTATCTTTACACCGCTTTCTCCAATTCCTACAAATATACGCAAACACATACGGAGTTTCCTTTGCTCCCTTCTTTCCTCTCTTCCTTCCTTCTTTCCTTTCTTCCTTCTTTCCTCCATAAAACAGGGTATTAAAATTACCAAATGCTTTCCTTAAAGTTAATAACAGTAATATTCATCCGATATGAACTATTTCACATGGCTCAGGGGCAGGGAAAGTCAAATCCCTACTCACGTTTCTCCTCTTTCTCTTCCCACCACACTCCTCCCCTTTATGAGCAGGCAGTGGCAGACAAAAGTGGTGAGCAAGCAAGAGAGGATGGTGATTTTTCTTGGCCAGTTATTTGCCTCAAAAGCAGAGGAGGTGACCCAGAAGCCTATGCCCTAATCGCATCAATGTGGAGGCATGTATGCCCTAATCTCATCAATGTGGAGGCACGGAGCTGACTGAGCTCTGTGATTTGTCTTTCCACTCAGCAAGGAGCTCAGGATAGAGGGTAGTCCCTGAAAGCCCAATGAGAGTTTCTGTATTATTTTTGAAAGAGGCCAGATTTGAACCTTCTAATACCAAAAGCTCCTGTGAGGAGAAACTAAAGCCACTGTTATAGTTTGGTTAATGTATTAGTCTCTGACTCATATCTATGACTCAAGGGGGAGGGAAAGAAATAGATAGAAAAAGAGAGAGATGCACTGGGACATCATACCCTGAAAATGTTTGAGACAGACAAGATCAACATTTGCTTTACAATTCTCAGTCCAGTTCACAAAACACTAGACACCATGTGCCACCCAGAGAACACATGCTTGAACACTCATGCCATCCTTTCTCACGCACACCACTGCTCACACCCAGACAAATGCATGAAGGGTGGTTTGTCTTTGTCTTCATTTGAAGGCCTTCTCCCGCATTGCCCCAGCCCCCAGCCTGCCTTCTGCCTGCATGTCACACTTCCCCCAGTAATGTCAGGCATGCTGGACCCTCTGGGTTCTTTCTCAACCTTACAAACCCCATCAAAACGAACTCTTAGAAAAGGGCTTGACAACAGAGACACAAAAATAGAAATGAGAAGTCACTGACATTGGTCACCTTTTCTAGAGGTATGATCAGTCAGAAGTCAAGCAAAGTTTTTACTTCAATTAATAAAATAGGGCATCCTCTTCAGTTCTGACATCAAAAGCATCAGTTTTCCATATGTTAATTTGGTCTTACATAAACATACATGTACACATGTATAAAACACACACACAACACGCACACCCCTCAAATAGTGCCACCATCATCAATACCATACAAAACAATATAAAACAAAAGCCCTAGCAAGATACAAAGGTATGATTTATATACAATTATATTCATAATCTCTGCAATTCAATTTTTACCATAAGAGCCAACCACCACAATATGATAATATCCTGGAATGAGAGATCTCACAGACCCAACATCAATTACTCACACAGAGTACCCTGTTCATCCAGTATAGACATTCACTGTACTTATTACTATCTGTCTTCGCCAATTTAAAAGATCCCTAACATCAATTGAGCATATACAACATGCCAGACATGGCTGTAGCTTTGCAAACATTTTATCATTTGATCCTTAAAATAACTCCTTGGTGTTGATATTCTTATTATCCTTTTTATACTGTGAGCTTCCTAAAGAACAAGAGCCATGAGAGAGCCTTATGTTTCCAGTCTCTGGGATAGAGTGTCCAATGGATAAATAAACCATCAGAATTGCTTGGCAGATAATTAGCATCATAATGAAAGCTTAAAACTAGAAAAGACTGCAAAGATCATACAGACCCAATATCCATCTGATAATAAATTCCACCTAAATGGTCATTAACCTTGTGCCAATATAGCTTAGCCAACTCTCCACATTTGGATGAAGGCCACACATCTACAGAGAGCTCCGTTGAAATGCTCTCTACATTGAGTCAAAACACCTCTTCTCTGAGGCTTCAATGTGTAAATGCTTTGTTATACTTATTTTTCCTTTCCCACGTCTATATGAAAACCTTCAAATATTTGAAGTCAGCTCCCAAGGCTCCCACATTTTTTTTCTGATCAAATAAAACTAGTTCATTCTGTGGTTCCTTGTCTTTCAACATGCTTTGGGACCCCTTTACCATTCTGTTTACATGCCCTTATTCTCTAGATGGGTTGGGGGGTTGGGGGGCCAAACACAAATATTTTCTATGTTTAAAATCAAAATGAAAAAAATTTGTTAAGACACATTTTATCTTAGAATTAAAAAAACTAACTTCCTGGTATGACAGATTCATTTCACTTTTGTCCCCAAAACGCATGAGCACCAAAATTGTCAAAAAACACTATTTAGTAAAACAGTAAGAAACGTAAAAATTAAGGCAAGGAAAAAGCATTTACAAAAGGAAATCTTTGGAAATCAGTTTACTGCAAATAAAATATACTAAACAACTCCTGATATACATAAATTATACTAACAGGTACTCAAGAAATGGCAGAGCTCTGAACGATGGATATTAAATAACTTAAAGGTATTTCAGATACAAAGGATAAAACAAAACAGTAATGAGAGAATGAAAACCATCTCCACCCTCACAACACAGACAGGATGAAAGGAACAAAACCAAATACATTTTTCCCCAATGTTTTCATTGGGGGGGGGGTGTGTATGTATGTGTGTGTGTGTTTCAGTTTGTGTCATCAGATTTATTATAATCTGATAATATCTTCACCATTCTAAACATTAATATTTTACCCTTTAAAGAGAAGGGTCAAGAAGAGAAAATGTCAAATACTCCTTGAAATTTAATGCCAGGTCCATTTAGGCCAAATGAACTACCACAAGAATGGCCACATCTCTCACTGTGCTTTCCTCATGCCCCTTGCTTTAAAACCCACATGGCCGGCCAGACACAGCTCACACCTGTAATCCCAGCACTTTGGGAGGCCGAGGCAGGCAGATTGCCCGAGGTCAGGAGTTCGTGACCAGCATGGCCAACATGGTGAAGCCCCATCTCTACTAAAAACACAAAAAAATTATCCAGGCATGGTGTTGTGTGCCTGTAATCCCAGCTACTCAGAAGGCGGAGGCAGGGGAATTGCTTGAAACAGGGAGGTGGAGGTTGCAGTGGGCCGAGATCATGCCACTGCACTCCAGCCTGGGCAACAGAGAGAGACTCTGCGTCAAAACAAACAAACAAACAAACAAACAAAAAACACCTATGTGGCTATGCTGAGCAGAGTACCAATGATTAACTCTGTAAAGCTCTCCTGAAGACAGTGATGAAACAGCTATTATCACATAACCTTATCTCACAACTGGAATATGAAATGGCTTTAAAACACTTGTAAAAAAAAAAAAAAAAAGACAAAAGGTAGAATTTGTGCAATGTTAACAATCACAACAGAACATTTACCAGAGTTACAGTGTTTTGCCACAATAATACTTAAACGCAAATATTTATAAGAAGCAGAGGGTAACATGCGTGTGTGAGTCTAGTCCTGCTTGATAACAAAGGAGTGAGGAGGCTGGTGAAAAGGAAAGTCCTGCCCTACCAAAATGCTTTCAAATGAAACAAACTTCTGAAAGTCAAATATGTATTTGGATTAGGTGCACGTACTGAACTAGATGCTTCCTGAAACACAGCAACCAGAACTGACCTCAAAAGTCTAGGTGTCACCTGACCAACTCTCAAAAAAGGGATGTTAATTCCTCATCGGAGTTACTATACTTCTATTAAATATTGTAAACATTGCATTTACCTTTTAGAACATGACATTCTGTTGACTCACATCAGGCTTTCTGTGAACTAAGGCCTGGAATTATTTTTATAGGGCTGTTATTAGTTGTTTTTCTTGAATGTAGTTTTAGGATTCTATGTTTATTCCTACTAAATTGTACCTTGTCAGATTCAGCCCATCTTTCCAATCTGTCAAGATTCTTCTGAGTACTGACTGCCATCTTTGCTATCCAATGCAAATACTCCCTTTGCTAGCTTCATGAAACTTATAGTTATGATAAACATGTCCTTTTTTTAATTGAGACATAATTTGCATACCATAAAATTTACTTTTAAGAGGTACAATTCAGTGATTTTAAAAATATTCACAAAATTGTGCAACTATCACTATTCTCTAATTCTAGAACAGTTATATCTCCCCAGAATAAAACGTTCCCATTAGCAGCTCCCATCCCCCAGCCCTCCATCCTCTGGCAACCACTAATCTACTTTCTGTCTGTATATATTTGCCTATTATGACATCTCATATGAACGGAATTCTATAATATGGCTCTGATTTATGTCACTTAGCACAGTGTTTTTATGATTCATACATGTTATAGCATGCATTAGCACTTCATTTTTATGGCCAAATAATAGTACATTGTATTGCTATAACGCAACTTGTGGATTGTCTCTATTTTTGAATATTATCAATAATGCCACTACAAAATTTTATGTATAAGTTTTTTTGTGCGAACAGATATTTTCAATTTTCTTGGGTATGTATCTAAAAGGAAATGACTGGGTCATATGGTAATTCTATATTTCACTTTTTGAAGAAATGTCAAATTGTTTTCTGCATCAGCTGAGCCATTTTACATTCCAACCAGCAATGTACAAGCTTTTCAATTTCTCCACATCCTCCACAACATTTATTATTGTTCCCATTTTTGACTGCACTCACCCTAGAGGCTGTGAAGTGGAATCTCATAGTGGTTTTGTTTTACATTTTCTAATGACTAAGGATGTTGAGCATCTTTTCATGTGCTTGCTGGTCATTTGTGTATCTTCCTTAGAGAAATGTCTGTTCAAATCTTTGAGCAACGTTTAACTAGAATATTTGTGTTTTTATTGTTGAGTTGCAGGAGTTCTTTATATATACTGACTACAAAACCCCTGTCAGATACGTGATTTACAAATACCTTCTCCCATACTATAGGTTGTATTTTTACTTTCCTGATGGTGGTTTTTAAAGCACAAAAGTTACAGATTTTGACGAAGTCCAATTTACCTAGTTTTCTTTTGTTGCTTTTGCTTTTGGTGTCATATTTGACATATTTGGTGTCAAAGCCCTGGCAGATGACACTTTTGCTTTTGGTGTCATCTGCCAGAGCTACTGCTTCTGAACAGGGCCCGGGTGAGCTGAAAAATGACACAGTGTACAGATTTCATCAAAAGGCAAAAGAAAATCAACAAAGGGTAGATTTCAATCATTTCAATAAGACCCATTGCTTAATCCAAGATCACAGAAATTTATACCTATATTGTCTTCTAATAGTTTCATATTTTTGGCTCTTACATTTAGGTGCTTCATCCATTTGGAGTTCATTTTTGTATATGGTATGGGGTAAAGGTCCAGCTTCATTGTTTTCCGTGTGATAGGCAGTTTTGCAGTTGTCCCAGAACATTTTTTTGACAAAATTATTATTTCCTTCATTGAATTGTCCTGGCACTCTTGTCAACAATGAATTGTCTGTAAATATAAGGGTTTACTTCTAGGCTATAAATTGGTATCTCGTTGTGTTTAGCCTTTCCATTTTAACCTATTTATATCTATATTTATGCTAGTACCACACTGTTTTTATAGCTGTAGCTTTGTAGGATAAACATGCCCTTGACTGTTAAAGAAGTTAGTTATAGAAATGCTGAACAAGACAGAACTGAACAGAGAGCTCCATGCCATGACACTAGAACATAAGCTACATGAAGGCAGGGGCTCGATCTCCTTTGGTCACTGTGCATGACCAGTAACTAGAAAAAATCTGGTACATGGTAAAGCTCTAAATATAAATTTGTTGGCTGACTGAATGAATTGTTGAATGAAAAATATAACTAGCATCCCTTTCACGTTTCAACCATATAATCTACTTAGTTGGACTAGCATTCTGCCTTCTCTTTTCATCACATCTACAAAGCAGAAAGCCTTGCCAAATGCCTTGCTGAAGTCCAAAACATTTGTTTTCAGCCTTAGTACCAGGACACTGTACGTGATATCCATAACCTTCAAGTCATCAAAAGAATGATTTTGCCGATTTCTAGCACAGGCAGGACTTCACTTGGTGATTTAAGAAGGAAATAGTCTATCGCTCACTCCTCTAAAACTGTAATTTTACCAACCTAAAAAAAAATTGCAAAATTTTAGAGCACCCACACTTACTTCATATGGTAGGTCAAAAGGAAAAAAGGAGTCACTGTATTGCAAGTTAATACTCTGAGGTGTCACTTTTGCCCTTTGTGTAAAAAGGGTAAGCCTGGAAAGCAACAACAACAAAAAAAAAACAACAGGAGAAGAGACCCTGCACACACCCTCAAGATTGACTCTGCCAGGGCTTTTCCTGCTTTTGAACAGGGCCTGGGTGAGTTGAAAAACGACACAGTGTGCAGATTTCATCAAAAAGCAAAAGAAGCATCAACAAAGAAAAGGGTAGATTTCAATCATTTCCCACAGATTGATGATTCAGAGTTTGTTTCTGAAAATTCAGTTTTTCTATTAATTGTACATGTGGCAGATGACTCTTCAGTGTATGTGTATACATGGGCCTATTAGGTCTCTGCATTTAATTGAGGGTTTGAGTTTTGGGGTATATGTTTGGGGTTCAGATCTACACACAAATACTGATATTGATGTTGGCTCCCAAGAGCTCCAGGCTTGTAGAAATGCCCTTACCTAAAATTTCAGGAACTTCCAGGCAATTCCTGCAACTCAGATAATTACTTCAGCCTCATGTACTAGCGCTGCTTTTATATTAATGAATCACCACCATTGTCATTTGAGATTGCTACACAATTACCACAGATTCTCTCATTTAATATTTTCAAATTAGATGGATATTATCCTCCATTGTACAGATGATAATATCAAGGCTCATAGAAGCTAAGAAAATTGTGAATTCATAATTAGAGGAGCCAGGACTCAAACTCAGAACTGTCTAACACCAAAGTGCATGCTCTTCATCACTGTGCTATCCTGACTCTTAAAAAGAAATAATGCCTCATAAATATGCACAGGGTAGTTTTAAGTGAAGGGAGGCTGCCTATGCACATGATTGTTTTCTAGGTATAATCCAGTTGCTCATCTTCCTCCAGTTCCCTGCTTTGGGCTTCAGATTAGTGTCCAAAAAAAAAAAAAAGGTCCCAGAGAGCTGCCTTACCCCTTTTACCATGTAAAGACATGGTAAGAAGCCACCGTCTTTGAACCAACTCACCACACCCCAAGTGTGCTGGTGGCTTAGTCTTGGACTTCCCAGTCTCTAGAACTGTGAGAAGTAAATGTCTGTTTATTAGCCACCCATTGTATGGCATTTTGTTACAGCAGCCTGAACAGACTAAGACAGAACATTGGTACTGAGAAGTGGGGGTGCTGTTGTAACAAATGCCTAAAAATGTGAAAGTGGCTTTCAAATTGGGTAATGAGTAAGAGGCTGGAAGACCTTTGAGGTGCATGCTAGAAAAAGGCTAGATTGCTGTGAAAAGGATGTTAAAGGTAATTCTGATGAGGGCTCAGAAGAGAAGAGGTGAGTGGTACAGAAAACCTTGATCTTCTAAGAGAATATCCAAGTGATCGTGAAGAGAATATTGGTAGAAATACGGATGATAAAGGCCATTCTGATGAGGTCTCACACAGAAATGAGAAACATGTTATCGGAAACTGGAAGAAAGACAATCCTTGTCACAAATCAACAAAGAACTTGGCTTAATTGTGTTCGTGTCCCAGTGTTTTGTGGAAGGTAGAATTTGTGAGTGATGAAATTGAATATTTGGCCAAAGCGATTTTTAAGGAAAGTATTGAAGGTGTGGCTTAGCCTCTCTTGAGTGCTAACAGTAAAATATAAGAAGAGAGAACTGACTTAAAAATGGAATTGTTAATCAAAAGGAAAGCAGAATTTAAAAATTTAAAAGATTCTTAGCCTATCCATGTTAGAAGAAATGAGAAAGCCTTTGTAGGAGAGAACAAAGGTATAGCTAAGCAACCTTTTCATAAGGAGATTAGTATGGATCTGCCATCTCAATAAAAGTTTACTACTATTTGTTGAGATAATGGAAGAAAGACCCTCAAAACATTTTAAAGATCGCTGGGTATGTCCCTCGTAACAGAAGCCCAGAGTGCAAGGCCCTGGAGGGCAGAACAATTTCAAGGCTCCACTCCCCACAACCTAGTGCAGTACTCCTCAGCTGCCCTGTGTGTAGCTGCAGTAGGCTCAGGGCCTTGTGGGTACCTTTCTGGAAGGTACCAGTGGTAAACCCTGGCACAGTCAGTGTGGGGCCATCTCCACTTGTATGAAGTACATGAGCTGTGGAGGCATGGCTACCTCTACCTCGATTTGAAAGATGGAGACCTGGAGCCTCAGCATCACTAATCAGACAGAGATCTACTGTGGTAATGTAGCCACCTCAAAGAGTCCCCCTCAAAGAGTCCCCACTAAGACGAGGCCTAGTGGAGTTATGCGGCAGGGCCACCCCTGCAACTCCAGACCAGTAGAGACACTAGATTGCAATTCCAGTCTAGGACAGCCCAGGCAAGTGACTCTGACCCAGGGGAGCTGCTTCATGGGATGTACCCAGCAAAGCCATGCGGGAACAGCTGCCAGGAGTCTTAGGGAACCAACCCTAGCCCCAGTGTTTTCAGAAGGTGGGACATTAAGTCAGAAAAGACTATTCTGGAGACTTAAGATTTAATGTTGTTTCCCCTATTAGGTTTCAGCTTGCTCAGGACCTGTCGTCCCTTTCTTCTTCCCTATTTCTTTTGGAATGAGAATGTCTGTACCTAGCCCACTATTGAATTTTGGAAACACATAACTTGTTTGATTTCATAGGTTCACAGCTGGAGAGCTATTTGTCTCAGGTTAAATAATACCTTGAGTCTCAACTATATCTGATTTAGATAATATTTAGATGAGAGTTGGACTTTAACTTTAAAGTAGATACTGGAATAAGTCTTTGGGGGCTACTGGGATGAAATGAATGCATTTTTCATGCAAGAAGGATATTTGGGGGCCTAGGAGTAGAATGCTATGATCTGAATGTTTGTGTCCCTCAAACATGATATGTTGAAACCCAATCATTAATGTGATGGTATTAGGAGTTGGGGTCTTTGGAAGATGATTAGGTCATAAGGGTGCAGCACTCAAGAATGGGACTAATGCTTGATATGGTTTGGCTGTGTCCCTACTCAAATCTCATTTTGAGTTGTAGATCCCATAACCCCCATGTGGTATGGGAGGGACCCAGTGGGAGGTAATTTACTCATGAGAGTGGGTTTTTCCCCTGCTGTTCTCTTGAGAGTGAATAAGTCTCAGGAGATCTGTGGTTTTGTAAAGGGCAGTTTTCTTGCCTGCTCCTATGTAAGATGTGCCTTTGCTCTGCCTTCCCCTTCTACCATGATAGTGAGGCCTCCCCAGCCTTGTGGAACTGAGTCCATTAGACCTCTTTTTCCTTATAAATTACTCAATCTTGGGTATTTCTTCATAGGGTATGAAAATGGACTAATACAATGCCCTTATAAAAGAGGCCCCAGTGAGCTGCTTTGCCCTTTCCCTCATGTGAAGACACGGCAAGAAGGCACCATCTCTGAACCAGGAAATGGCCCTCACCAGACACTGAATCTACTGGCACCTTGATGTTGGATTTCCCAGCCTCCAGAGCTGTGAGAAACGAATTTCTGGGTTTTTTTTTGGTTTTCTTGTTTTTTATAAGCTACCCAGTATATAGTATTTTGTTATAGCAGCCTAAATAGATTAAGACAAAAACCCAGTTTACAGCAACCCATACAGAGATCATAAGTGGTTTCCTCATTTCTTTCTCTGGCTCAACAAAACTTTCATCATTTTTACTCATCACTGTCATTTCTTGAATTGTCACCACTACTAGAAAGAAGATGCTATGAACTTTCCAGGGAAAGGTCCCATTATTATTTTGTTCCCCAACTGCCAAATGTCATCACTTTATTTCATATGATAATTTCTCAATATAGGTTCAACCTGATGATTCCAGTTCCCATGAACACTGAGGCTAGAACCTAAGTGTCGGGTTAGAATCCGATTTAAACTCCAGTCCTACCATCTATTGACTATATGTCTCTATACAATTCATTTAACAAAGTTAAGTATCAATTTCCTTATCTGAAAGTGGCTATAATAATAATACTGTGATATCGTGATATAATAAGAAGTACAGAAGTATATTTTTGGTCTTTATCTCTGTTCCTGGCAAAAGCTCCTAAACCTTTGGAATTTCCTTAATGATAAGGGTAAGAGAAGGAACATCTTTTGTTATTTATAATAAGGTCCTTTCAACTATCCCTGAGTTTATACTAATGAGATAAATGGAGTAGAAGAGCTAGTTGCCAGAGTAACAAAACTGGTGATTAGATGGTTGAAACCTTGGAACCTTCAGCCCCACTCTAGACCTCCTGTGAGAAAAAAAAGTGCTGGAGATTACACTAATCATCAATGGCCAATGATTTAATCAATTATGCCTATGTAATGGAACTTCCATAAAACCCCTAAATGACAGGGTTTAGAGAACTTCCAGGTTGACAAACACATTCAGGTGCTGAAAAGATAGCATGCCTAGCGAGGGAATGGAAGCACCTCACATATCCCCCACCCCATACCCATCCCTATCTATCCCTTGACTTTTTCTGAGTTGTGTCCACAATAATAAACTGGTAAATGTAAGTAAAGGATTTTCCTGAGTTCTATAAGCTGTTTTAGCAGATTATCAAACTTGAAGGAGAGGGTTGTGGGAAATCCTCCCACCCTCAACTTTATAAGCATTCGCTCAGAAGTCTGAGTAGCCTGGACTTGCCATTGGTGTCTGAAGTGGAGGCAGTATTATGGGAATCTGTGGGGTCTGATGCTAATTGCAGGTAGTTAGCAACAGAACTGAACGGAATCACTGGACACCCAGTTCGTGTCCAGAGAGTTGGCAAATTGGTTGTTAGTGTGAAAAACCCCACACATTTGGTGTCAGGAATGTTGTGAGTGGAACAGATCATCATATCAGTAGGAGTACCTATATCAAAGGACTGTCATCAAGATGAAACCAAATAATATAGTGTCTGACACTTAGCAAGGCTGACATTTTAGCTATTTTTTATTATTTTCTTTTCTGACCCCTCCAGATCAGTCACCTTGCTTTGCCTGAGAGCCCCTTTCCATACAGTGACAAAGTGACTTCTTATTATTTGGCACTAGATGTGTGGTGGTCAACATAGCAAATGCTGGGTGAAAAGAAGTAAGCAAGGAGAAACACTAGGTATACAGAAGGAAAAATGAAGGGAAACAGAAGGATGAGGTAAAAAGCCAAAAGATAAACAATGATTTGAGAAAAAAATTATCAGTTATGATCTCCTGCGATAAACTAATCTCCATTCCTTCTTTCCACCTGCCTCAGGGTAAGGAATTAATATCACCTTGTAGATCATGAGAAAAATAGAAGTGAGAATGCTCCTCTGGTGACCTGTCGATAACTGACCATCAACTGATCCCAAATCTCTTAAATAACCCCATCTGTGATTTAGGTTCTAAGAGGTCAGGAAGGAACACAGATCATCTTCTATAAATGTGAAATGAGCCTGTAAGTGCACTGCAGGCAGCAAATCAAAACCACTCTCAGCAGCTACTCTAATTCACAAGGCTCTGTCTCTTAAAGGACCAGCTGCCCTTTCATAAAGACCATTTTTTCTATGAATAATACATATACTACTAGTGAAGAATATACATTCCCATTAAGCAACATCAATTCTCAACACACTGGATATAATCTCTTATACTGCTATAATTAAAAATTAAAGACAAAGTATTATGTTGAAGAAACTCCAAAGCTAGTTTTTATATACTCTCTTTTCTCCTCCAAAAGCATCATTCTTACCAGCTTTTTAATATAATTACATTCCAGAGAAAACAGGCTGGCAAAAATGAATACATCAATATATAATCTTTCTTTAAAGTCCTCGCTTATATTTTATGATCTGTACAAGCTGTTAAAAAAAATCAGGTCTGAAATTTTCTATAATAAACATATCCTATCTTCTTTTTTTTTTAATTTTAGAAAGGAAAAACACATAAAATATCAGATCAGTTGTGATTTTGGACGCAAGAGATAACCACAGGCTTTCGTTGACTGTGAGGGCTTCTGTTAAGCTATTTCTTATCATAAGTAGCTGAATTATAGCTGGTGCTTGATGAATTTTTCTGAATTAATAAATATTAATATTTAAAATAAAAAACTGAGAAGATATTTGATGTCTGGAAAGTTCAATATTTTGCCAATATAGTTGCCTAGCAGATATTCCCCTCCCACGCTCCACTTTCTTTGCTAAAAAGAGAGAGCAAGGGCTGGATGCAGTGGCTCACAACTGTAATCCCAGCACTTTGGGAGGCCAAGGCAGGCGAATCACGAGGTCAAAAGTTTGAGACGAGCCTGGCCAACATGGTGAAAACCCAACTCTACTAAAAATACAAAAATTAGCTGGGCATAGTGGCAGGCACCTGTAATCCCAGCTACTCAGGAGGCTGAGGCAGGAGAATTGCTTCAAACCAGGAGGCCGAGGTAGCAGTGAGCCAAGATCATGTTACTGCACTCCAGCCCTGGTGGCAAAGTGAGACTCTGTCTCAAAAAAAAGAGGAGAGAGAAAGAGAGAGAGAGAGAGAGAGAGAGAGCAAGCCCCAAGGAAACTGCTGCCACTGAGAAGCTGGAGGATTCCTTGTATTGGTCTTAATCTACTTAGTAGGAGCATTCTGATCTTGTTTATCTAAGAATGGCCATGAAAAAGCTCAATGAACTCAGAGAAGTGTGAGCATCTATCTTTCTAAGCTATGGGGAAAAAATCATGTATTTTGTTAAAAGGAAAATTTGATTATACACATTTTCATCGATGTATCCAAATTGCTAAGAATTCAAAACAAAAGATTTTTAAAGCTGGATGGGCTCTTACATGCCATGGAACCTAACCCCTCCTTTCAAAACTGTGAATGCTGAGGTGTTAAGAGTTAAGTGATTGTTTCGAGGATACAAAACTAGTTAACGGCAGACAGGACTTACTCCTAGCTCCTAATTCCAATTCTAACACACGTTCCATTACATTACACTCTACTATAAACTCCTTAGTGCTTTATGGGCAGATAATAAAAAAATTAGTTAATATAGATGATGACTATAATGAAATTTCACTGTACTGAAAACGGAAATGTGGTGAGTTATAATAGTTGGTATTTGGTGATGCTTATGTTAAGTCAGAATGTCTATTATTTTCCATCTCTCTCTGCATTTAAAAAAGTCTATGTCCTTTGCCTTAAAAAAAGCCTTAGGCAACTAAATATCATTTATTAAAACATTTAAGACAAGTGACAGCTCCTAGTCATACATTTCCAGAACAGAACGAGCAGGTTAAAGATAGCTTAGAAACTGCATACACATAGAACTCTTCCACTGATACCCCAATCCCCTGCTGGCCAATTTTTTAAAGTGGGTTTTTATTGTACCATAAAAATGAACAAGCTGAGGCTTTGACATCAAAAGAAAGGTTGGTGCCTCCATGGAAAATATTTTGCCTTCAGGAGTTGAGGATAAGAGAAAATTATCACTGAGTAAGGGTAACTAACTATTGTGATGGAACTCAGATATTAAAATTCCACTTGTGAGTGGCACAAAAATCACAGCACAGGGAAAATGATTCCATTTCTAAGTTGATTACTGATGCAAACTTGGTTTCAGGCTCCTTTCACGATGTTACCACTAACATAAACTTTCCTTTAAAAATGTGAAGACTGGCTGGGCATGGTGGCTCATTCCTATAATCTCAGCATCTTGGGAGGCTGATGTGGGCAGATCACCTGAGGTTAGGTGTTCTAGACCAGCCCGGCAAACATGGTGAAACCCTATCTCCAATAAAAATACAAAAATTAGCCAGGCATGGTGGTGAATGCCTGTAATTCCAGCTACTAGGGAGGTTGAGGCAAGAAAATTGCTTGAACCTGAGAGACAGACGTTGCAGCAGTTGAGATTGCACCATTGCCTGGGTGACAAGAATGAAACTCCATCTCAAAAAAAAAAAAAAAAAAAAAGAAAAGAAAAGAAAAGTGAAAACCTAGCTTTGGAGAACTGTTTGGCAGCAACTGTAAAACCTAAGTACTTGCACCCACAATAAGACGAAATTCCACTCATTGGTATATATCTAACTAAAATGCATTTAGATGTGAGTCAAAAGACACGCATAAGAATGTTCATAGCAGTCCTGTTCAATAGCCCCAAACTGGAAACTGCACAAAAGACCATCAACAGTAAGATGCACAAATACATTGTGATACATTCACACAACGAAATACTATTTTTTGGTGATAATGAACAACCTACAGCTACTCTCAATAACATGCACAACATTTTGTGAAGTCCATAATGCTGAGTAAAAGAAACCATGCCCAAAAAAGTTTGCTTTGTAAGGTATCTTTACATAAAATTTAAAATAGTCAAATTAAACCTATGGTGTTCAAGTTAGTGGTTTTCCTGGGGCTGGGGTGGCAAATGGAAGGGGCACAGAGAGGACAGGAGGTGGCTGGTGCTGGTTTCCTTCTTGAAAAGGATTCTGGGTTCATAGGCTCGCTATCTTTGTTAAAATCCATTGACCTATACGCTTGTGATATGCTTTACATGAATGCATGTATATGTCATTTTAAAAACCAGAAGCCCTAAAAACTCTTCTCCAAAAACATGATAGAGAGAGAGTGACAAATTAGTAGATGTCCTATCAATAAGGCAAAGACGACTGCACCCACAGGAAGCCTTTCCTTCCCTGCCCTTGTCTTCCCTCATCATTGATTATAAAACTGGTCACCAGCCTGCAAATGAGAATCCCAAATGTATAAATGTCACATTCTCATGCAGGAGCCAAGGCACTCACTTCTTTATGCCCCAAGGCAAGATTGGTCTCAGTTTTCATACACTAAAAATGGACCTATTAGGATAATTAGTGAGTTCACATCTGTCATTTTCAAATTGATTGCTGGCAGTCTGCAGCATCTGAAATGGGTCCCACTAATTACAAAGAGAAATCAGACACATTCAGGAACATACATCATTTTGGGACACAGACTAATTAGGCATTTATCCTTTGTGCTCCATCTGTAAGGTCTACTGAGAGTACACAGAGGTCTATCCTCAAGGTTAAATAAGGGGAGGAAAGAAAGGGAATAAACTTTGTTAGGTATCTGTTATATATATAAATGCAGGGTTAAACATTTATATAACCTTCACAAAAGCTTTTCAAGGTAAGTACTATTGGCCTCTTTAGGAAGAGAAGGAAGCAAACTCTGCAGGAGAATAAAACCTATGCAAGTTATACTGCTAGTAAGTAAGGAAAGAAGAATTCAAAATCAGGACCATTTGACCCATCAGGCTTTTTCCATGCCACCACACACCTTCCTACTGAGGTCAATGACCCTTTGCAAAAACGTCTGCATTCCCCATCAAGGTTAGTTTCAACTTCACTCCAATTCTATCCTAATATCTGGGAATATTCCAAATGCAGGAAAACACACACACACACACACACACACACAACCACCATCTTGCCTAAAAAAAATAAAATAAAAAAGGCTTAAACAGCTGGAGTAATGAGGGTGTAAAATTATAATTGACATAATTGGGTCAGACTACTTTCTCAATCCAGCCGAATACTCCTTTATAAATGATAGTATCCAATGGGTAGTCTATGAGAGACCTTCCAAAAATCAGGTCTCAAAAGGTTAGGTATCCACCTTCAATGTGTCTAATTTCTTTTATACCTAAGAATAAATTATTCTTAACATTATAGAACTGGCTAACATCCAAAGAGGAAAATGCCAGTGGTGCCAACCCAAAAGACTTCAGAGAAACTGCAAACCAGATATATTGCTTTGAGTTATCAGAACTCAGACTGGGAACAGGCTATTCTCTGACCATAATGGCGGCTACTAGAACCTGAGATAAGCATTTGACCTTTTATGTCTCAGTTTTCCCATACTGCAAAAGGATGACAACAATGCTTACCTGCAACTGTGTGTGTTAGAAAAACTAGCTAATGTCTACAGAAAGTTTTGATGGTAAGAAGCACTAAGGAAGTGCTAAGTACCACATGACCATTAGTGCAGAAAGCCCTGAGCGATGCAAATTGGTGTTGGTCTTACACAGACCTCACATGTTCACAGCTCCCAGCAGAGAAGGTTGGAAAACAACTTCCTGACTCATAATGAGATGCTAAGGCAAATAGATGATGTGAAGTTATATTTGGGGACTGAATAGATCTAGAAGCCAGAAAAAAACCTAAGAGTGAAAAAATTTGCCAGGCTAGAGGAGATCTACAGTCAGCTTTGCTCTTGCATACAAAATCACAGGATGAATATTTCTCCTCTGGACTCTCTCAGGCAGGATTAGCAGGATGGGGCACAGAGAGAATTGACTGAAGCCACACTGGGAAGGCTGGTTAGGGGAGAGCACCCATGGAGACTTTCTGACCTAAAACGATTTTACATGGGAACAGGGGAGAAGATACACTGAGCTACAGAGATGGAACAGCAGTTACTCGGTCACAATCATGCAAATATAACAAAACAATAGATAAATCAAACTTAATAGCTGGCACATGACTGGGTGACTCTCTTCTCTAAGGCTTCCATCTGGTGTCAAGCAGAAGTGAATAATAACAACCTCCTAGACCCTGAGTTAGGTTGTTTTACATGTTTATCACATAGTCCTCTAATCAGTCCCTGAAAAGTGGGTATTATCATTTCTAAAGAAATAAGGGTCAAAGTGACAAAGTAACTTGCCTAAGCCAGTAACAGACAATCACTAAAATATAGGTCTGGCTGACACAAGAGCCCCTGCTCATTAAACTGGGTCCTTTTGTCTCTTTCACAGTTATTTGCAGTATATACTAGCTCTGAGCAGATCCCTAGGCCAACTCAGTAAGAAATCCAAACCATGGTGCTGCTTGGGAGTTAAAGGGTATGGCCTGGAGTGCAGTAACTCAACCAACAAGCACTTGTGGGGCCTGCTATGGGCCAGGCTTGTGCTAGACATGACTGATGCAGAAAAACAGTACCCTGGCCTGGCCTCTGCAGTGCCACCAACATCCTATAACAAGCATGGCATGGCAGCCATCCTGGGCAAGTTCTCCACAGCACAGACTTCAGTCACAGTGGGCAAGACATGGAAGCAAAAACAGAGGTTACAGCCCCTTTGAAAGCTTTCAAGGAGCCCTCAGCAAACAGAGTATACTCTTCAGTTTGCATTTTGACAATTCTTTATTAATCTGAAGATTATGGCTAAGAAACTGCTGCACATTCCTTTACTTTTAATTACCATCCTATGACTAGGTTTGACTTTTTAAAAGATCAAACTAGTAAAATTACTGCCAAAAGAAAAAAAAAGGCCTTTAATATTTTATTCATAATGTTATTAAAACAAAGTCATGTTTTATTGGACCACATATGTTTGTGCTGTGATGCAGAAGTCAATAAGGAGGGGTTTGAGTAATATATAATATCCATTAGTATTCCCCACGTATGTTCACCAAACAAGCAGTGTCTCAGCATCAATAAATAATTTCAGTAATTAAAAAGTGTGATTTTCCCAGTTTAACTATTTCCTGCTCAAAGACTATCACAGACACTTAGACCCACAGCCTTTCCTTCCCAGCAAAAGCAACTGCACTACGTGCAGAGAATAGTAGAGTGAAATGAATGCTAGTCCAAAAAGGAGACTTGTCTCAGCTCTGACACCAGCTGCCAGTGACCTTGAGGTCTAGACCTTTCCTCCTTCATCTATTAGTAAGAGGAAAATATTTAGATGAGATGATGCCCAGGTCTTCCCAGGCCTTACAACTGTGAAATCACACTCCTCTGGGCCTTACTGTTATCCCTTCTTGATCACTACTACTTTTTGTGAAGTATCATTTTGAAATGAGTTCCTCTTTTCACAAACAGACATTCCTCTATGACTACTTAGCCTGGCTCACAGACTTAATAGACAGCATGGAGACTCACTGGCTGGGGAGTCAAGCAGTGGTTCCTTCTCCGATTTGCCATTCGCCCTTGAACAGTGAGTCACTTAGCAATTCTAGGCCCATCATTTCCTCACTGATAGGGGATTATAGGACAACACTCAGCTACCAAGAAAAGAGTGAGAGAAGATTAAATAATATGCTTGTACGGGATTTAGCCAATACTTGATGTCACACTGGATACTTGGTAGTAATTACCTTTTGAGTCCCACAGAACTCACCTGAAATACCTTCCAGATTCAAGGGCAACTGATTCCTTAAGAGGCTTTAGCTTCTTTTCATTCCCCATGGAGAACTTTGCCCAAAAGTGACAGCCTTGGTATGCCATCGAAAGCATGGATTTCCTTCGCCTTAATGTCTTCTTTCTCTTCAGAATCAGTAAAGAATCATGGCCCACTCTACTCAATATCCTAAAATTATTTTTCCCATATTCCTTTCCAGATAGATGCTTATGAAGCTGAGAACACAATTTGAAAATGCCCTGTGGTTCTTTCAACACTATTAGGACCCCTCTTTCCCACCATAACTAACATGGTCATCCCACTGTAAATTGTACTTTCACTAGGCTGGAAGAGACAGTATGGCTTCATGGAAAGAAAAAAAAACACCTCACATGTATGCAGGAAATAGAACTTGGTTAAATGATAATAATTATTGCTAGCACTGATTTGAGAAAATGGTATATTCTGGCATTGTTCTTAGCAATTTACACTTATAAACACCTTTATTCTTCAAGACAATTCTAGGAGGTTGTTTCTATTTTCATTTCCCTTTCAATGTAAAAAAGAACACGCAGCACGAGCTGGGTGCAGTGGCCTGGGCCTGTAGACTCAGCTACTGAGGAGGCACAGGGTGGGAGAATCACTTGAGCCCTGGAGTTCAAGGCTGCAATGAGCTATTATTGCACCACTGCATTTCAGCCTGGGAGACAGAGGGATACCCCATCTCTTAAGAAGAAACAAAACAAAACAAAACAAAACATGCAGCACAGAGGGGTTACAGGTTTCTTAAGGCCATGTTTCCAGGAACTGGTGCAAACCAGTTTTGAGTCAGGCAATCTCTTTAGAGGCAGTACTCTTCATCATTATGCTATTCTTCCCAGAAGGCGTGATGATCTGAAAGCGTACGTGTACATAGATGGCCACATTGCAAGTACTCTGTAAACAGTATTTTTATTATTTAGGTTAACATAGCTACTTTCTTAAATGTTGTTGCTTTTCCCAGTTGATTATGACACAAACGTATTCTTTATATTCCTCTTCTCTTCCTTCCCATATTTATAACTCCACTGGTCTCATCGCTGCTGTCTCAGTCTATGAACGCAATGTCCCAGGAGCATCCATAATCATCCCAGATACCCTGTTTTGTAACATAGTTCCTACGCCCTGGCTTTCAGAGTTCTGCTGCAGCTTACTATCTGAGATAAAGTTCAGGAACAAGTCACTTCCCACCTCTGCTATACTACTTCTACTTTTTGTAGAGCCTTCACCCTCTGCTAAACTGGTCATTTATTTTGTAAGTGCTGCTTATAAATTTGCTGAAAGCCCATTAGACAATAGGGCCAAAGATATGTTAATACACACAAAAAATTTGAGTCTATGATACCTTGCCCTCCCAAAAGGAAGTTTACTCTAGAAACTTCTCATTTCCTTCAATTCACAGATCCAATCAGCAAAGCATCATCAGTTTATTTCGCTCAGGTAAACTCAAGCTGAGTGGCGTTTAAACAAATGACAGCAACAGTGAGGCAGACAGGACTCCTAAGACACCATTCTCAGAAGATAATCATAGTAATTTGCTGTCCTGATTCCCTCCCAAGTCCCGGAAGAAGAGCAGCAGGAAATCACATACAGAAGGCAGAAATGTTGAGGCTTGGAGAAGCACGTGGTACACCTGAATCCTGGGAGCCAGTGGCAAAGTCAAGAAATAATGAAATAGCAGATGGCAGGCCACGCAGCAGTTGGGTGGACCCTCCCACTGCCTCACCTAGCTAATTTGGGGCAGCTGGCAGTTTGATCTAAAGACCATTTTTAAATGGTTCAGAGCCTTTCTCTTTAAATTTGGTCCATGGACCAGCTGCGTGGGCGTCACATGGGAGCATGTCAGAAATGAAGAATCTCCCCACACCTGCCGAACCAGAATTGGCCTTAGGAACTTGTCATTCCTGAGTGCAATATTGAGAGGTGCTGGTAGAGGGTGCATAGCTCAGGTTAAGACTGGCAGGTTCAGTCTAGCTATACAATAATATGATACACTCCATTCTTAAAATTCAGCAGATAAGTAATATGATAACATAAAACCCAAATTACAAAAGAAAAAAAAAAAAAAAAAAACCTGTGCTCAGGATAAATGCAGTGGCACCAAAGTGGAGATGGCAAGTGATTGATGCATAAACCTAGTAAGGATATTCCATTTGCTACTCCAGGATCACCACCTACTTTTCTTCTCCTTGCTCTGTGCTGAGGAAGGATGACTGGTATGGGATTCTGCATAGGTCTCTTGCCATTTGGCTTTTGACTGGGTTCCCAGGAGAGCAGAGGGATGCAGAAGAGTGAAATTCCCTGTGGGCTAGCCTTGGATGGGCTGTGTCTCTCAATGAAGGTCACAACTTTCCCCAAACAGCCCTCACTAGCTCTGGGTTCCAGTAACTACTTTGCCCCTTTAGGCCTGTCTGGCCACAGCACCTTGCTGTTATCAGCCTCTGTACCCTGCACTATTTCTTCCTGAACTTCTGTAATGATCCCTCAATAAACTCAATATACTCAATCGGAGTATATTGCGTGTTTTCTTCTAGGACCTTGGCTGATGAATTTAGACAAAACTGTTCACTCAAAGAAAGAAAGGAGAATGGAAAGCAATAACCTATTGCTGAGAAGGTATTTTTTTTAAGCGGACATTAGAAAAAGGGAAGGAGTTGCAATCAATTTAACCAAGGGTTGATGCTCCATAAGGCTACCAAAAATATATTCTGAACATGTTTAAGAATATGCTCACCCTTCATCTGTTAAGAAATCCTAATTCTCACCTGGGTGCCATGGCTCACGCCTATAATCCCAGTACTTTGGGAGGCCGAGGAGGCCAGACCATGAGGTCAGGAGATGGAGACCATCCTGGCCAACATGGTGAAACTCCATCTCTACTAAAAATACAAAAATTAGCTGCATGTGGTGGCAGGCATCTGTAGTCCCAGCTACTCAGGAGGCTGAGGCAGGAGAATTGCTTGAACCTGGGAGGCAGGGTTTGCAGTGAGCTGAGATCGCATCACTGCACTCCAGCCTGGTGACAGACAGAGACTCTGTCTCAAAAGAAAAAAAAAGAAATCCTAATTCTCAAAAGAGGGTGTATGTATTTGACTACTCTAGGTGCCTCACATAAGTGAAATCATACAGTATTTGTCCTTTGTGACTGTTTTTTTCCACTTAGGATAATGTCTTCAACATTGTAACATGTCTTGTAACATGTGCCAGAAATTCCTCTTTAAGGCTGAATAATATTCCATTGTGTGTGTACACACACACACACACACACACACACACCATATTTTTTATCCATTCATCTGACAGTGGAGAGCTGGGTTGCTTCCACCTTTTGGTTATTGTGAATAATTGGTAGTGTCACTTATTGAGATAAGAAAAACTGAAAGAAGAAGTTTGAAAGGCAAGGGGAGAACTGAAGAATCCAGCTTGGGGCATGTTAAATTTTAGTGACTGTGAGATACATAAATGTTCATATTCAGAACACAACTATACAAATACAAGACTCTCAAGCTCAGAAAAACATATGGACTGAAGTTATGTAATTGTAAGCATTTAGGTGGCAATGGAAACCAGAAGAATGGATGAGATCATCTAGGAAGGTAAAGCAGAGGGCCTTGGGCTGTGTCCTGAAGAACTCTGATTTTCTGGCAGGTAGAAAAGTATAAGCTGTAAAAGCATGCAAAATAATAATAATTAATTAATTAATTAATTAATCAGCAGAGTGTGAGTCCAAAGAACACTTAGATAAAGGGATAGAGAGATTTTGACACATACAAGGATGTCAGTCCTCATCAGTTTGGTAAAACTAAGATTGAGAAGAGATAAAATTTATTAAATTATGAATATTGGATTTTTTTCAAACATTATATACCAAAATTAAAAGAATCTGCTTGAAGCTTTGCAGGAAATGCACAGTAAACCTAAGAAACCCATTTGTTCAAAGAATAGAAGACAAATACCTATTCGGAAAGTGTCTATAAAATCATTGATGTTACATTTGTGATAAATTGTTAGAAGATGTTTGAAATGCACCTGATGAAACTTCAAAAGTGTTTTAAGGGAGAGAAATCACACTTACACTTACACACACACACACACACACACACACAGGGGAGAGTGAGAGAGACTCATACACAATATCTCAAGAGACAGACATTCCATTGCTGTATCGGATATAGGAATGTTCTAGGATGGCATTTTAAAACTGTAGCCTTTAGCAGTATATTATCTATAAAATTAAGTGTTAATTTTCTGTTCTTATGTCAGTTTGCTGAGAATGATGGTTTCCAGGTTCATCCATGTCCCTACAAAGGACACAAACTCATCATTTTTGATGGCTGCATAATATTCAAACACCGCATGTTCTCACTCACAGGCAGGTGTTGAACAATGAGAACACATGGACACAGGGAGGGGAGCATCACACACTGGGGTCTGTCTGGGGGAAATAGGGGAGGGACAGTGGGGGTTGGGGAGTTGGGAAGAGATAGCATGGGGAGAAATGCCAGATGTAGGTGATGGGGAGGAAGGCAGCAAATCACACTGCCATGTGTGTACCTATGTAACAATCTTGAATGTTCTTCACATGTACCCCAAAACCTAAAATGCAATAAAAAAAAAAAAAAGAAAAAAAATTAAGTGTTCAACAAGAAACATGGGACTTGTTAGATTTCAGAATGAACTCTTTGTGGCTGGAAATTGTTAAAAACTGAAATGCTGATTGGAATCAAGAGACCATGGAATATCCTCCCCTAACATGGTTTAAAAGCAAAAATGGGTTCTCATCTTTCTGGAACTAAGTGTGAACATGCCTCAAGATAAAGAAGACAGACTTGAAGATCTCTCATGGGTCCTTCCTTTCATAATAAAGAATCACAATTCTCTCCACTGTTTTACTGCTTTGGGTGGAAGAGCTTTCATCTTTCCAGTTTCCAATCTACTAAAATAGATAGTTCATCCAAGTTTCTCAGACTCACTGATTTTTCTATTTTTTGAAAATTTCATCTGAAGGCATCTTTCATCTTTAATTATACTTCTGAATATTCTCCTCTTATGCTACTTAATATCATTCACTCCTTATTTGTCCCCCTTTCTTCATCCTTTCCCTATCTTATTTTTCTACAAATAAAATACATTAATATTTGATTCTTTCCCACTGAAGTGTGAATATTTTGAGAGCTCAAAGTTGGTGGGTAAATATGAACTATACATGATGTGTGAAAAAAATATTAATTGGGATTTTACTAGGTCAGAATTATTGCTTTTGGCCAAAGGCCATCATAGGACATATAGAGGAAAGATTACGTGTAAAAAGACCTTCAAAATAAGTCATGAAGATCAAACGAGGACTAAGTTAGAATGAGTTCCTAAGTGTAAAAATAAGTAACATTTCAAAGTTAATTTATTGAAACGAGTCATAAGACCAGTACATCATTGTACCATTTTGGCTGCAGTGTCTAACGTAACATTAGCTCTGAATCTGAAGCGGCCAGTGAGTAAGAGTATCAAAAATAATGCCTGTGTCACCAACACACAAACCTGTCTTTTCCAGTGATGCTGTAGAATATTAGATTATCCCAAGAAATGGTTAGAGTTATTTCTAGATACAAAGGAGGAGGAAATAAACACACATGGAGTACCTACTATGTGTAAGGTTCTGCCGTTTTAGCTGAATGTAACTTTTCACTTAATCTTCATTCACAATGACCCAGGAGATAGGGATTTATCAGCTCTATTTTCTAGATAAGGTATAATCCCAAAGAGATTAGACAATGCCTCCAGGTCACACATTAGTAAATGGCAGAGACACAGTCTGGACCCAAGATTGTTTAAGCCCATTGCCCGTGCTGTTACACCAAGGTCCACTGTAAAAAAAAGAAATGTGAAAAGTCCTCTGATTCCAGGTTACCTCTAATATAGGATCAATGGACCAGGAAATAAGCCAGTATCTAACCTTTAATTATGAAGTAGGCTCGATTTAGAAAAAGATTGCTGTGAAAGCCTGGCTGAGTTTAACAGAGGTGAGATCGAACAAGCAAAGTGAAATTCTAGGTAACCCTCCTACAACTCTTCCAAACACTGTTTTCCATAACAGCTAGCCTCTTGGGGACAGTGGGCAGGGTACTTTATTCAAAAGTCCTTTAACAAGAAGACTTAGTAGTTGGGACACTAACCTTTGTTAAGCCCCTCTCTCTGCCAGGCACTTGATAACCATTAACTCACTGAATCCTCACAACCATCCTGATGTTTTGATTTTACAATGGAGAAACTGAGTCTAAGAGAAGTCAGGATTTTTTTTTTTTTTTTTTTTACAACATCATTAAGTAATGGAGCTAAGATTTGCATCTAGGACTAATTCCAAAGACTGTTTTTTTTTTTTTTTCCATAATGCTGCCAACTGAGAGAGGCAATACTGATGTCACTCACCCAAAGCAGTGCTTCTCAGTGTTTAATGTGCATGTGAATCACCTGGGATCTTGTTAAAACGAACATCTGATTCACCAGGTCTGGGGTGAACCCTTAGATTCTGCATTTCTAACAAGCTCCCAGGTGATGCTGACGCTGCCATTGGAAGACCACTCTTAAGAACAGAAATAACTTATTTATTTACAAACCAAGTCCTCCCAGGTTGGTCTAAACACACACTTTTCTGCTAGGTGGCTTCCATGGAAGCTTAGTGCTTTCTGTTTTATTATTGCTTTAAATGATGATGAGATGGAAATCTCTGATAGAGCTGATAGGATATAGAGTTGGAACACACAAAAGATTGGTATGAGAGTTTACTGTCTATCACCTCAATCCCTCACCTTAGTTTTGCAAACATCTAGACAACTGCTGGGCATGGGAAGGACTCTACAACAGGAGGAGACAGCCCCCTTTGGTATGGTGGGATTTTGGTATGTCTCCTCTTAAGAGTTTGTAGCAGTCTTTACAATGATCATGAATCCACCAAACAGGCCCACTTCCACAGCCGTCGGCAGCACTCAGCTCTGGGAGAAGGATGGCAGCTTGGAGGTGTTTGGTGCAAAGTTGTTCTGTAGCCTTTTGCCATGTTCCCGGGCTATGCTTTCCATTTCACACTTTTTCCCCCCAGCTCCCTCTCAAGCTCCAAGGTTTCAAAGAGTCTCCTTATCAGAGCTGAATGGCAAGTGCCTCTCCTCTGTATGTGCAATCTGGGTTCAGGCTGGCTTCCATACAATGTTTTGCTGTTTCAGTGAAAACCAACTTCATAGCAAATTGCTCTGGTTACTGTTGAGGTCACTTAGGTGTTTGCATAGTCTGTGGTAATTGCTTTATTTCAGCAGGAAAAAAAATACTTATTACCATGCTTTTGCTGCTGACAGTGGCTTTTGTGTAAAGAATCCTTCACATCAAAGGAAGAGGGAATATGTTGAAGGCACATAAGCCAGCTGTTTCCAGGACCTCTCACTCCTACCTGTCACGCCTTCTTTGACCACCTGGTGGAGGCTCTGCCCACCATGAGAAGTTCCTAGAGGATGCTGTGCATTCCACCCATGTTGAGCAGGGGTGGGTGCCACATGGGCAACAATCAGGCCAGGACATTGACTCAAAGGCAGATGTGGGTAATGAGGTCTGATGGGAGAAATGGCTTTAAATAAAGCTTTCTGTTCTTGATCAATATTTCTATAATGAGTAGATATTCCTCCCTCCCAAAGAGGCATCTCTTTTCTCTTCATCTCACATCCCTAATGCCTTTGGGTTTGAGATTTTAGCCTAGGAAGGAAGGTAGGAGAGAAAAGCATGCAGTGCAGACATCCCCCATTTCTAATAAGATGGCTGAGTTACTTTTTATCTGTAGATTTCACGCAGCTTAGACAGTCCCGGGTAGCCCAGAATCCTTCTCTCTCTTCCCTTTTTCGAGTCAGTCTGTTATGCCCAGTGCTCTTCTCATTAATTTTTTTCCCCACATCATCTCCTGCTCCTCCCTCTGCAATGACCTCTCTCTCCTGTGACTGGTTGTGAAGGTTCTCTTTCATTTTCCCTGTAAGGCAATCTTTGTAGAGCTAACTTTAACTAGCTAGACCAATTCTTTCCCAGCCCTGAACAAAGCATTCCATGAAAAGAAACACATAAGCATGCACAGAGCCGACCTGCATGAGGTCAGCAGCCCTTCTGACTCTCCAGCCTTCTCTGCACAGACTCAGCATCTTCCCAGCAACCGCCTGAAAACTGCCTCTCTTTATCACACAGAGTTCAGGCTCAGAGAGGCATGGGGGCAGTCAATTCACCACAGGAAACAATAACTCATAACCACCGCACTTGCTCCAAACCAGGGCACAGACACCTAAGGTTGTTTCCAGCTTCCATACAGCAGGAAAGAACCCACTGTCCCCCCACCAAACTGAAAAGGATCACATATAACATCAGGACTTTCAAGGTTCAGTGATTAAAGTCTTCCAGCAATGTGGAGCCAGAGCCAGCTGGGTGACAGTGTTGCTATCCATGTACTGGAGCTGGTGGCTTCTCATGGGAAGCATATCCAGGTTGAGTAGCCCTTCCTTACCTGAAATGCTTGGGACCAGAAATGTTTCAAATTTTGGAATTTTGGATTTCTGGATCAGGGGTGCTCCAACTGTGTAAGAATTTGAGCTGTGGAGAAGGTGTCCTCAATACTGTCATCCCCTTGACCTTGGATTTGTTATCCCCCTTGCCTTCTTCCACTACCACTTTGTCTCCTTTAGATGTGCCAGTGCCTGAGCTGGGCTCATTTTCATCTTTACTTGTTCTGTCTTCACCCTGCCAGTTCACCTAATTGGCACACCATTTTTATTTATTTATTTATTTTTTGCTCTCACCTACCATGGACTCACTCAAATACTGCCCCAGTTCCAGAAGCTGGGCTCTGCCCAGATTGCCAGTTTTGGGGCCCTTCCAACCTTGCCGCAGTCTCCCAGGTCTTGCTTCAGGATTCATCAATAGTCAATTACATGCCCGGCACAAATAGATTATATAGACAAGTCCTACCTAATCTTGATAGTTAATTAGTGGGTGTGGAGAGACTGAGGAGTCTCCCACAGAAACCTAAGAGAAAGAGTTCAATTTTAAAAGACATATGTCTCTACATAGCAGGGAGTAAACTTGATTTACTAGCAATAGTAAAACAGCACATAATAAGAGTAGTATTTAAATAAACTCATAGGGGACTGAGCTTCAAATATCAAGCAAAGAAATGATGACTGGGAGAAGTCAAGACACCGTTACCTGTCTGACTTAAATATCATTCAAGGCAAACATGTTGCCTGGCAAAGCACAGAGGGAGTATAGCATACTGATTAGATGCACATGCTTTGGCGTCAGCCACCTGGGTTGCTTCCTCGCTTTGCAATTACTAACTGGGTAGGTACCAATAAGCTACATAAGTTTTTAAAGCCTCCATTTCCTTATGTATCAAAGGAGGATAATAAAAATAACCCTTATAAGGTTGATGAACTGATTAAAAGAGAATAACATACGTAATGTTCCTAGTTATCATAGTCCCTAACATATAATAATTTCTTAGTGAATTTGTATTAAAACCATTTGTTTTTCCTATCAGAGCAGAATCCTAAGCTACGTGGGCAATGGATTTTACATGACATGGATGGTGCATATATATGTATTTTATTTTATTACATTGTTATAACTTTGAGATAATTATAGAACTACACGCAATTATAAAATGTAATGCAGAGGTATACCATGTGTCCTTTACCCCATTTTCCCCAATGGAAACATGGCAAAACAGTAGTACAATCAGGTGATGGACACTGATCCAATCCACCCACCTTAGCCAGAATTCCTTAGTTTTCCTTACACTCATTTGTTTCTGTCTTTGTATGTGCTATGTGTGTGTGTGTGTGTGTGTTTACTCCTATACAATTTTATCACGTGTAGGCTTGTGTATACACCACCACAGTCAAGATACACATCAGTTCTGTTGCCACAAACATATACCTTTTTAAAATCAATTTTTTAAATGTCCTCATTTCAGTGGCCACAGTTAAAACTCTCCTTTTGCCTTTCCTCTGGTTCCTGTTGCATTTCATCAATAATGACCATGAACTTTTCCTGATCCAGCTCTTCATTCTCCAGTGCATATGGTTCAAAAGCAAGAGAGTATGGGACCATTAGGAGAAGCAGTGTCAGCCAGAGGAGGAGGAGGACGGACAGCAGAAGCAGGAGGAAGAGGAAGAGAAAGGAGAGCAAGGAAAGAGGAAGGGAAAAGAAGGGGGTGAGGGAGCAAGAGAAGAAGGGGCAATAGTCATGACAGCCCTACTCTGTTCAACCAGACCAGGAGAAGTGCCACCACCCATTTCACCCACGGGGATACATATCTCATCAACAGTTGTGATTTGCTCTAGTCCATAGTCTAAATGGAGCCTGTTCTGATTCAAGAGTGAGGTGTGCTTCTAATCACAGGTCCCAAGGGTTACACAATTAGGCCCCTCCAAACTCAGACCCTCTTCAGAGTGAAAATTAAATGAAAAGATGGATATGAGAAAATACATGTGCAATTACACTTTTGTGATATTTAGGCAGTGGTTTTAAATAATTATATGATCATGAAAGCCAGGTGCAATGGCTCACGCCTATAATCCCATCATTTTGGGAGGCTGAGGTGGGTGGATCACCTGAGGTCAGAAGTTCGAGACCAGCCTGCACAACATGAGGAAACCCTATCTCTACTAAAAATACAAAAGTTAGCCAGGTGTGGTGGTACGTGCCTATAATCACAGCTACTTGGGGGACTGAGGCATGAGAATTGCTTGAACCAGGAAGGATGAGGTTGCAGTGAGCCAAGATCATGCCACTGCACTCCAGCCTGGGCAACAGACTGAGACTGCCTCAAAATAAATAAATAAATAATTGTATGATCATGAAAATAATGGATGCTTATTGTTTAAAACTTGGCAAGTCTATAAAAATATAAAGAAGAAAATAGTAGTCTCTCATAAACCCATTCCCATGGATAGCTACTGTTAGTATTTCTGGGGTAAAATATTCCTTCACGTCTTTCTCTATGCAGATGTATCTACATGTGCAATATTTAATTTTATGAAAATTGTATTGGCCGGGCGCCGTGGCTCACGCCTATAATCCCAGCACTTTGGGAGGGTGAGGCAGGTGGACCACGAGGTCAAGAGATCAAGACTGTCAGGTCAACATGGTGAAACCCCGTCTCTACTATAAATACAAAAAATTAGCTGGGCATGCTGGCGTGTGTCTGTAGTCCCAGCTACTTGGGAGGCTGAGGCAGAATTGCTTGAACCCAGTAGGCGGAGGTTGCAGTGAGCTGAGATCGCACCGTTGCACTCCAGCCTGGGTAACAAGACCGAAACTCCATCTCAAAAAAAAAAAAAAAAAAAATTTTATCAGACTACATAGAAATTTATAACCTGGATTTTCCATGGAACATTTTATTAGATTTCCTTCATATTTTGGAATATGCTTAATATCTTTATGAGATAAATGATTAATCTTTATGAAAACCTAGAGGGTGAGGTGAAAGGTCCAACACCTTCTAATGTATCTCAGCACCTAGGATTCCTAACACTGTCATGAAACCCAAATTCTAGAATACTGAAGTTCTCATCCTATCTGATCTGACTTTCTCTTACTTGGACTACATAACCAACACCAAGGCAAATGGTGACACAGGCACAGAGTGCTATATCACCACCTCTTTGACCTCACAGCATTTACAGAAAGAAGCTCTGTTTCCATGGCCAGAAACTGAGACTGCCAAAGTGATCATTATTAGCAAGACTGAATATTACCTTTATGGGCTGTGTTCCACACTATCACATAAAAATTGTGCACAGATGTATTATTTTATGTGTAGAAGAAAACACATTTTATAATTCCTCTTTTCTCAGAATCAAAATACTTTTTCCTATACTATATACAACTAAGAGTCTATCATTAAATCTTTAAGTAAGTTTCCTTCCCATTAGCTTGCAAACATACATCCATTCATAAAAAATAAAATGTCTTTCATCAGCTCTGATTTCCCCTGAAGCTACCCCCTCCCTCTCTTTTCCTTCATTGCCAAACTTCTTAAAGAAGTAGTCTACATTTGTGCTCCATTTTTGCATCCAACATGTGCAACTCCTGTAACGTCTTCTGCCTCCACCATTCTACTGAAATGACTAGTACCTTTTGACGACCTAACTTAATGGGCTCTCAGTAGCCTTCACCTCAACTATACTGATACTTCTGGTCACAACCTCAGTCAGAAAACTCTGTTCCTTTGACTTATTTGACGCTTGCTCTCCTAATTTTAATCCTGACTTTTCTACCATTTTTCAAGCTTTTGAATTTCCCACCCATTAAATGCAAGCTTTCCGTAGATTCTGTCTTCCACCCTTGTGAACCTTGTTCTTCACTCCTCCCCAGGAGACCAGGGTTTCATTCCCTTACACTGTAATTACCTCTATCCTAATGACTCTGACTTCTATAACTCTAGTCCCACGTCTTATACTGAGCTCTACCCACCAATTTTCTCTTAAAGTAGGTGTCTCCATGCATTTTTCAAGGGCATCTCAAATTCAGCCAGTCTAGAGGCAAAATCATTATCTCTCTCTCCTCCGCCCCTCCCCACCCCCACCGAGTGGCACCTCCTCTTTGGAGTTCTGCACCTTGTTAATGACAGTCTAGCCAGTTGTTCATTTCTAGACACACAAGGAACATTCACTCAGTGGCCAAGTCCTCCAGCTTTCCTCAGTCCTCCCATTTATAGTTCTGTTCCATTCTCAGAGTCACTCCCAGCTTCACTCCCACAGGTATTCTCCAGCTGCTGGAATCATTTGCTAGAATCTCCTGCATGAAATCCTTCCTGTTTCCTAACTCTCTCATTATCTCCAGAAATAAATTTCCAAAGCCTGGGTAGAATCCTACCCAACAAATATTTATTGAGAATCTACTGCATGCCAGGCACTGGGTTGAGCTCTTGGGATATATGAGTGAACAAAGCAGACAAAAAGCCTGACCTAGTTGAACTTACATTCTGCAGGGAGTAAACAGTCAATGAACAATAAGCATAATTGTATCAGCTCCTTCTTCAAACATCATCAATGGCTGCTCTCTTCCCACCCACCCCCCAATAAAGTTCAAATTGCTTAGCATGGCATTCAATATGTTCCAAAATCAAATGCCCGGTTTCCCACACCATACCTCCCCCTGGACCATTCACCATTTCCCAGGTACAACCTGCAATATCCCCCTCTCAGCCTTTGCCTGGGATGTTTCTTCAGCCTGTACCACCCTTTACCTCTATACCTACTAAAATATCAATCACCCTTTGAAATTCTATATAAATCTTACTTTCTCTATAAGGCTTTTCTGTCCTGCAAGCCCTGGACTCCCATCAAAATGAATCATTTCTTCTTTGCCTGTTTATGACATGTTTATCCTATCAATCATTTTACATTTACAAAATGTGTTGTGTAAAAGGCATAGTGCTAGGTTGCATATATACATATTTGTATGTATAGTAATTGCTTTATTCTGCTTTGTATCATATTTATTTATACATCTCTATCCTCCCTTCCATAAACACAGTAGATTGTAAGATTCTTGAAAACAGGACTTATTCCTTTCCATATTTATATTCCCACCACAGTACCTTCAACATAGCTGTTGGATGAATGAATAAAATAGTAAATATATATTAGTAGAAATATTGGTTGTGATAATGACAATCTGATTATTTCGTGAATCTGGGTAATAACAATGGTCTTTGAATAAAAGTGTGCAATCACTTGAGACAATTTTCATCTTTAGAAACAACAGGTATTATTTTTCAATTATCACCAATTAATATGCACAGAGTATTCATGGGATGACTGGCATTGATCCTAGGGGGCTCTGTGGAACATTACTGAGGTGGGCCTTACTCTCCTGTGCTCTGAAAGAAGTAATTTATCTTCATATTCTCAGAGTCAGTATGCAAATTAGTACATCCCTAGGAGCATAACGAAAGCAGCTAGCAAAAGTAAAGACCACTGAGGTAGTACTGAACAGGTAGGCCCCTCTTTAAATAAGCCATTACACAGACAGCCAAACTAATAGTGGGATTTCTTAGGGAGAAAGTATTCTAATTCCCAAACCAAAGTATTTTCAAACATTTAATTTCAGGCTGTCTTTAAAAATCAGGCCTGTCCACCTTCTCAGGTCCCATGGCATTTGGTTTGTCAATTTTACATGTGTATATGTTAGAAATGCATTCGTGCCTTAAAGCAGGTATATAGGTAAATGCCCCAGCAAGGTTTCGGAAATGCTGTTGGTCCACTACATCAACTAAAAGTGGTAATACTGCAGCTAGAACCTTCTAGTTGGGGGACTGTGGCTGCAAAGAGGGCAGACCTACTGGGTGGGGGGCCTTGGGAACACGTCAAGAAACAAAAACCATAATTTGGTTTCTTTTCTGCTTAATGATACTATTTCCGCAGGAATTCCCTTCTTACATTTTTCTACCTGGAAAACTCCTACTCACTCCTTTTTGTGAGTTCTTGAATGTCATCTTCACTGGGAAGCCTTCCCAAATTCCTGCTAAATTAAGCCGCACCGACCTCTGTGCTCATGAAACACCCAGCACCTAAATCCACTCATGTCATGGCATGGTAACTTTTTGTTTCTTTGGCTGTGTGTACTCCCCCACACCCCTTCACAGTGCCCTCATCAATGTCAAGGACTGTGCCTCATTCATCCCTGTATCCTCAGTACCTATACAGTGCAGGTGCCTAGTAAGTGCTAAATAAATGCACAGAATTCATGGCTTTTTAATGTCAAGGAAGAAAAACAGCATTTGCTACTGAATTCACATATTGTTACATACCTCCATGTGTATACACTTAATGTTAATAATCCAGGAAACAAAACTTCCCCTATAACATTTTCTGGTTCAGTAGCGCTAGCTCCAGAGTGGGCTGTCACAGCCCCGCAGGCTGCAAGTGGGTTGCTATGGTAACAAGGTTCTGGATGGAGGCTCTGGCTAAAGAGCCCTTCTCAACTCAAAAGAAGCTGCAGAAATGCAAAGGGTATTTTGGTTTCCCTTCCTTCTCTCCTTCTTTCCTCTCAAACCTCTCATCCTTCGAAAAACTTGTGGGCCAAAACGAACTAAGTTCTGGGAGAGATTTCTCCTAGACTCCATACACTCCTGGATTGGCCTTGATCCCCATGGACTAGTGTGAATGTGTTTAATGCCTCCGTGCTTCATTTTCCTCTCTTCCTTCTGCCTTTGCTGCTTTTGTTATTACTTCTCCTTCCTCTTTGTCTCATTCCCATGTCCCACAGAACTGCCGCGAGGATGCCCCTTAACACTCCCCACTTCCTGATGGCTATCAACCAGCAGAGCCTGCCCCTCAGTCCTGAAATAGCAGAGGAAGAAATGGGGCAGACTGAGGGAGAAGCTTCTCATATAGAAGCCAGGTGCCCTGTGGCATGGTCCACTAGAGAGTCAGGCTCAGAAACCTGGTAAGAATCCAGGAAACAGCCTCCTCCTCAATCTCAGCAGTAATATTTGCCTCATGTTTATTTGTTCCACTCTACACAAAATGAAACAGCAATGTGGCATCAGAGCCAGAAAATGGAGCAGCAGTGGAGCTCCTGTATCTGATCTCAAGCTCAAAAGGCCTCTAGAACCATGTGTGTTTGATTGTTTGATATTTAATCAAAGTAGTCAAACGCTAAGCTGCAACAATGACTCACCTGAAAACATCCTCAACTACCCCAGTGCGTTTGAATCATTGGGAAATTTTAGGTAAAAACACTATAGAAAGCAAGCCTTGAGCCTGATGAGCACTGTGAGCCCCACTGATTACAAGGACACCTGCTTGCCCTCTGGTCACAAAAAGCCTTTCTCCTCACCTCAGGCATCCCGAAGGGGTTTTCTTCATCTAGATTCACGCAAAGCTAAAAATCCAACGCAAAACCCTGACAGAAACTTACTTCCACAATCAAATTGAAAAGCCCTTCCTAAGGCTAGTTCCCAGGAGTTATTTAATTCTCCCAGCTTCTGGGTTTCTTTTTCCTTCTCTTAAATAAGCCGATTCTTTTGATGCAATATTCATGACTCCCAGACACAAGGAGGGCCCTCCATTGAAAAAAGACAGCACTTTCTTCTATAATGAGTTTTCGCCCTTCCTATCTCACTCACACAGGCTGTCTCCCAGTTTTTCTGCCTACGTTGGTATTTGCCTTGGCTTTCCTCTGAGCTGCTGGGATTCTGAGGGAGATATCTAGGCACTGAGTCCAGGCACTAGAAAGGGAGCATTCACCTGACTGGACGATGTGCTCAAGCCACACTGGATCCCAAGCAGCAGCCTTCCACTCTTGTCTGAACTGAACTCAGCAGATGTAATATGGATATTACCTCTGATCATCCTATTGCTTGTATGTTACACTGTTGTGAGCTGAGGTTTGGAAATGGAAGCTGCTTACAAGCATGGAGTATTTTCATCTCAGGGAAATCAGAAGATCTGTGAACTAAAAACACCATAGGCAAGCTTTTGTTTGCACTTTGCCTGTTGTTGCTGTTGTGGCTGGTGATTTCTATATGTGTGTATGCGTGTGTGTGTGTGTGTGTGTGTGTGTGTATAAATATATATATATATATATATGCTCTATGTAATGTCCATGTGAGTTCTATAAGAAGGAACAAAAGGTTTTAGGCTTTAATAGACTAAGAGACAGGACACTGGATATTATCATAATCATAAACAGGATGAAGGGGAGTGCTGAGTGCTTCATAGGACACTGGGTAAAAAACTGAAAGATCTATGTCCCTAAAAAAGCTCTGTGACCTTGAACAAGTGATACACAAATGATCCATTTCCTGTTTTCTCAGCAGCAAAATGGAAGAAGGGGCCCTGGGGAACTGTAAGGCAGAAAAAGGGCATTTCATGGGAGAAATGTGGCCCCTGACATCAGACAGACCTGGGTTTTCGGTTATTGGTTCTGCTTCTTGATGGCTATATGATGGTGAGCAAGTTACTATCCTCTTTCTATAGATGAAAATCCTATAGGTTTCTCATCTATTTAAAAAAATGTCTAATAATATTCACTTCTACTCTTTCTGGGGTTGAGGTAAAAATTAAGGTATAGAATATCGTACTACCATTAGCACACAAAAAGTGATCAGTAAAAGTTAGATTTCCTCCTCCTTCTTCCCTTCCTCCAACTTCTTTAAGGCTCTATGAGTTATCACGGTCCACGATTCCATGATTTGCTGATCTGAGGGCCCCTAAAGTGAGTTAAAAAGACCCACCTATGGAGTATATTCTGCACGTCCCTGCCAAGAGTCTAGGTTTTACGATGAGGACCTACATCAGGGAGGTGGGTAACATGTGTCCAGAGTTGAGGCTGAGGAAGTACTAATGGAAGAACTGAAATGGTGGCCCTGCTGGAGGTGCAGAACAGCTCAGGGATGTTGTCAACAGGGTTGAAGCAGATGCAAGAAAACGAGAGGCCCTCTTGCCCCACTTAGCAAGAAACTGGCAGTTTCATTTCTTGGCTCGAGCAGAAGGCATAAATGCTGAGAGAAGGAAGTGCTGCCACTACCCTGGAGCACTTTGAGGTTATTGGGTTAAAAAAGAGATCGATGGGGACCCTACTGTTACCTGCCAGATCCCATTCTCCTCATGCCAAAGTGGTTTTAAAATGGGTTGCAACAAGGAGGTAGCGAGGGTAAGCCTTGTGTTGCAGAGGGACTGAGAGAAAGCCCAGTGAGTTAAAATGGCGGGAGACTCAGAGCAGGAAACGACATGGGTCAGAAGTGACAGGAGCCATGTCTCGCCTGTTCTTCAAGATTCAGAGCACGATGCCACTCAAAACCCAGAGAGTGAAACTATCTTTGCTTCTTGTCAACCTGATTATAATATCTGGGGACACTGGAGCTAAGCCTTGATGGCTCAAATGTACTTGACTACTGCTGTAATGTGGCAGTAGGGAAGAAGAGCCTTCACTTCCAAGGTCAAGGATGGAAGAGAGAAGATTTTTAAGAAGCCAAATGGGGACCCTCCCTTTCCTTTCTTCCCTATCCTGCTGCCCGTCACCACTCCAGGACACCACGCTCAGCTCAGACTCCTGCTCACAAGAATAGGGCGACAGTCCTGTCCTGGCAACTTGGCTGCTCATGTCACCACCCGCTGTTTTGCATCTGGCCACTCGACACACATTCTCACTTCACAGTGGTCAGCGCTCTGTCCAGACATTACCTAACTCATCAGACGCACTGCTTTCCCGCAAGGGAGGTGACGGGAATTATTCTCCTTATTTCAAAGAACTGGAGGAAGAAACGTCCAGGATCTAAAAGGTCTTCTCAGCGACTTGCAATAAATTATGGAAAGGCTGAGAGAGAAGAGCCCTTGAGATAGTAAGCTCGGATCAGAACAGCAAAGTGCACTGCCCCTTCTGGTGCCCTCAACCTTCTTCTCTCTAGGGATTATCACGACTGAAGCACTTCCTGAAGCACCAGCCCCTAGCTCCAAGGCCAGGGCTCCTCTTAACACTCCAGGGAGTGTGCAGTGCAGCTGGTTCTGCCTCATTTAATACCACACATAAGCCATATGCAGCAACGCTTGACCACGGGGTCAGGTGCTAGTCAGGGGTGCAGAAACACATTCTCTTCCACAAGGCTTCAGCAAGAGAGTCAGGGGAACCAGTGCGTGCTGAGTAGAATGAATTCATTATCAGTGGTCCCATGCAAACCCTCTCAGTACAGGTGATGGCTTCATTCCAACAACCAATCAATGGGAAATATGGAAGGTCAACACAAATTTGCACAAAAAATGTTAAGGCATTCATTAAAAAACAAAGGGAAAAACTCATCAAATAATAATTATTGGACTTTTTGTCCACACTAATGACAATTAATACTGCCTGGCACATTTTGTGGTTTACTGAGTTCTCAATAATATAATACATTAGAGGATCTGCTCCTCAGCAAAGCCCCATGGAGAGAGCAGCATAGGTACTATTTTTCCTTTTTCACAGATGAGGCAGGCAACAGAGTCTCCAAAATATATAATAACCCTTACTCAACATCCCAAACATGGTGACCACAGATCACGGAAGATGAAACCTCACATTCCTTTCTGGCTACCCCAACTTCCTACCCTAACTTCAACCCACTGGGCTCCTGGTGGGCCCTGGGCTATTTCTTTGTGCTAGGAGTTCAGTGTTCTCAATAGCAGACTCTCTATAGACAGCAGTTATTCACTGCAAGCTGCCTCTTTCCCACCCTGGCTCTATGAGCTGATTACATTTTGGCCAGTGGTGCAGCAAGAAATTGGCATAACCAAACCTTCAGGAGACCTCAGGATCAATTTGTGAGCTAACCCCAGGCAGGAAGCTGAATTCAGTGGCCAACTGGCAAAGAAAGGAGAGGTAAAAGAACTAAGCTCCAGAATGGCAAGTCTATTTCCATCTTGCCCAGGAGAGGGACAGGTCCATTGTGTAAAAGGTTTGATTTAAGGGCATTTAATTTTGTTCTTTCTGACAGAGCTGTTTTCTAGAAAGCCTTTCAACTGCACTTCTGATTACAGCAGGGCTTAGGAGCTGCTTCCCATGGAGGGCTTGACTCTTACTTCCAAGTATACCACATTTCTCTTTCTAAGCAGCACAGGGTGCTAGCTCAGCATCTTTTCCCTGCTAGGATGAGTACATCAGCTTCAAGCAGGTAGCCAGCATTTGGAATACCAGTTAAGATCCTCCACCTGGCAGTGGAGCATCTACTCTCCTCGTTTACCCAAGCATTTCACATATTTTCATCTCATTGCATCCTCACAAGAAGCATCTAGAAGATAATGGAATTAAGGCTGATAGAGTTCAGTAGCACATTCAAGGCCAAATTATTCAAGTCATTCTCACTCCAAGGCTTTCTTCTGGCCTCTACTACAGATGAATCTTCTCCCTCAAAATTCTCGCCAGGAGAGATGAGATAAAGAAGGTCCATATGAGAGATTTAGTAAGGGTGTGAGTGTGAGCTTCATGGCACTTTGACTAAACACTGTATCATCTTAGATTTTAGCTTGGGAGAAAGTTAGTCATGATGGATTTCCATGTCTGATGCATACTGCCCGAAGCATTTTGCTAACAGCTACCATAGAAGCCGCTGCCCAGAGGAACAAAGAAAAAAAAAGAGGCACAGAAAATTCTCTTCTTAAAAATCAGGTAGGAGATTAAGTTCTCTTTATTATCAATCAGGAGGTCTTTAGGATTCACCAGCATGTTTTGATAGAGGGGGAGGAGTGGGAGTAAGTTAGCACCACTAAAAGGGGCAATAACTTTTATTACTCTCAGTGAAAATTAAGGACTGCTTTCATTATCCAAACGCAAGGAGGAAGCGTTTTCTCGCATGTGGCTACAGAGAGCTGCCTGCCACTTCAAGTCTGCTTGTGTGGTAGTCTGTGCACTCCTCTCACATGCCAACCCATCACTTGGCAAGTGTTCAGCCAGCATCAACTAAGTGCCTAGCATTGTGCCAGATGCTGGCAGAAGATGACAGTGCTGTGAGACCTCATTCCTGATCTTAACAGGGCTTAAAATCTAGTTAGAGTAATATATATATATATTAACAAAGTGATTAGCAACCAATTCAAGACAGCATAAAGCTGAGTATTTATGATAAAGACAATAAATGGCAAATGATTTAAAGCAGCAAAAGGCCACAAGGAATGGAGTAGTTAGAGATTTTATGGAGAAATGGGAATTTGCCTGAGTCTTTTGGTGCATGGATTGGATAAACAGAGAGAGAAGGCAATCCAAGTAAAGAGCTTAATTTAGGCAAAGAACTAGAGTTCAGCATGAGTATGATTATGTTTCAATATATAATGTATATATTATACTATATACTAATATATATATTCATATAGAATGAATATATTATGTATAATATTCATTCTATATGAATATATATACATTGTATACATTATATATATTCCATATTACATACAATATACATATGAATATATAATGTATATTATATTTGTGTTTCAAATGACTATGCAAAGATTAAGTGGATTGATTGCCCATTTAATCCCTCACTGGTTGGTAGAGGAGAATTAAATGCTAATAGACGAAGTATTGACAAAGGAGAGTAGTCCTTAAAGTGAACATTGTTCCTCTATAAGAATGTAGGTTGCTCACCTAGATGTGGAGGCAAAAATTCTGATGTATCCTCCACAGCCCCTCACACGTCCCTTGTGGGGAAAAGTCCCTGAAAGCACTATGGATGTTAATAATAAAAATAGGTATGTAAAACACTATATTGGCTCAGACCAATGATCCATTCAGACCAGGATTCACTCATTGAAAATGACACCAAGTATATTACACAAAGGACATTACTGTCTTTTGTGACCTCAATCTCAAAAAGTTAGGGCTAGCACCCTAAACACCCTTAATTTCCTCGTAGTAGCAGCTTATGGCTCCATAAAATATGAACTTGCCTCAATTACTCTTCAACCAATTTGTATTTTCTGACAATCTCTCTTCAGAGGATAATATATTCTATGTGTTTACTACCCACTATTAGGTAATAATAATACCCTGTTTCATTTCTCCCAAAGTAACTCTCCTTCAAGCTTCAAAAGATGCCCTTTATTTCTAATATTTCAAGATGTTATGAACAAATCTATATCCATTTAATTAGGACTTCTCTTGGCCTGCACCTATCTTAACTGAGGAGTGTTTAACCTATCCTTACATTACAAATATCTTCCACCTATTTGGTGATTCTTGTTGGCTTCCTCAGGCGCTTTCTTGGCTCATTCCTTGCTGTCAGTGCTTTTATTTTATTATCATCATCATCACCATCACCACCATCATCATCATCCTATCAGATGCACCTTATGACCATCACCTCTGATTGCCTTGGCCATGCCACCTCTGAGACCCTCAGCTGCTTGCTCCATTTTAGCTGCCCTTAGTAACTGATGAAGTTGACCTGAGCCAGCACAGCTTTGCTGCTTAGGAATAGCTACTTGCCTGAGAGTGACAGATCCTCCCTCCCTTGGCTAGGGACATACACCAAGCTAACAAGGTGTACCCGTTGTGTCTTGGCATCTCTTGCAACTTCCGGATCAAATGAAATGCCATGCTTTAGGGTCTGAGATCTGGCTTGCTGAGTGGCCACTGCAGGAGCCAGGTGATGAGACCCAGAAGCACAGGAGAGTTAATAAAGGACCAATGGAAAACAGGAAAAAGGAAGGGGCCAAACATTGATAGTTGCTCCTTTCTCCCTTCCATGGACTGCTCCAAGGAGTGGGACACCTCTGTCCAGAGATTTCCCATTTGGCAAAGCAAATGTGCATACCAAGTGACTTGCTGAGTCTTCCTGCTGCTGTCCTGAAGCAATGGCCATTATGACAACATATCATCATGCATCACTTCTCATTTTTTCCTTGCTCACTGCTCTTTCTATTCATTTTTGTGGTCCTTGCCTTGCTATGAAAAGCAACATAATTTAGTCCATGCCTCAAGCCCTGTTTTCTAGGGAACCTGGGACAAGGTAATGATGCAGAATACACCAAAGCTTCATTGATGATCCAGGGCATTCTGGACTCTGTAGTAGATTCTGATGATACCAGAAGGAAAACTACAATGTTACCAAGCAGTCCAGATGTATATGGAAAAAGACAAATAACATTTTGAAGCTAACATATGCTCCATGCCGAATAGACAGCATAAACAATAAGCATACAAGACTTTTAGAGGGTGAGCAATCATTGGAACAGTCAGACAAATATTGTGCAGGTAAGTCACACTTATATGGGCTGCAAAAAATGAAGCTTTAATTTTTTTTTTAAAAAAAGAAGTTATTCTTCAATTCTCTCATTTAAGCTTCTCTTATAGTTCTGAAATTTATTTCTACTGGCTTGACATTCCTATATGTGGAAGGCTGTAGTGTCGATTGCACACTAAAGACATTTCATTATGACCTCTCTCTTCTATAAAAATATTAAAATGTTACATTAAAAATTTGAAGTAGTGGTTTCTACAAGACCCCACAGTTAATGCTTTTTATTCCGAGAAGCACTCATTTATTCTCCTCTTTGACGTCTACACCAGTTTTTCACCCATGTCACAGTACTTTCCACCATTCCACCCATGCCCATGCCTTCTCCATAACTAAGCAGCTTCCACACACCTCACCCACCATGTCCACTGGGGTTTGAAGTCCAAGACTCTAACCACCGTGCTATCTTTCCACTCTGACTGTGGTTTTATACTCATTCAGTGGTACTGTCTTGGTTAGTACTTCACCTCTGTCCCTCAACAGAAGGTGGCCTGAGGGCCCAAAGGTCCCCTCTAAAGATCCCTGAGTGTTGCTGATGCTCGCACAGGGCAGCCAGTGACTCAGGGTTCTCATTCAGGAGCCATCTGACATATTTGGCCCACAGTGTAACAATTTTACTTTCAGCTTTTTCAGAACTGTTGGATGGATGGCATCCCATTTTGATGATTTATTTAAACAGTTTGTCAGGTCAACAGCACCCTGTACGCATATGATTCAAAACGTAAATGTTTGCTGTAGATGTAATTTTTCATGTCAACTTACGCAGCAAAAGAAAATGACCTTTATTCCAGAGAGATACAATTTCTTTACAAATAATAACTTACAATACCCTGGTGAAGCAATCATCAGGTTCTAATAAAATAAAATAGTAATAATAATAATATAAATGTAAGTTTCCATTGACTAGCAGAAATGGTTTGGGGGGGCTTCATCTTTTCCTAATTACAACCTGCATAGGGATTTAAGAGTTATTCACATAATTTTCTGTCATTAGATGAATTAGAGAAAACAAGATGTTTTTGAAAAGGATCGTAACTTAGAAGTACCATGTGAAAAAAAGAAAACAAAAGACTATCCATTTCTTTTTCTCGTGAGCCTCTCTGAAGATTAATTTTTAGCTCTATAGGCTAATCTCAAATTTTCTCTTTATGCATCAGACAGCCTCTATGCCTAGTACTGGACTTTTAATGGTGAGTTCCAACACTCAAATCACATTTAATGTTTGCTTAATTGAATCAAAATTCTAAAAGTCAAAACATCATTAAAATTGTTATCCTCAAATTCTCCACATAGTGATTTCAAAAGTCAAATGAGTTACTTTTGCACAAGCTCACAATTTTTAAATATTTGTACCCTTCTTTGGAGAACTAACAGTACTACTGCTATTTTTGAAATTGGTACATGTCTGTTCATGTGTATGCACCAAGTATGAGATCTCTAAGTGACTCCCAAGTCAAAATCTGGAAGAAACATCTGTGAGAAAATCACTCTTCTCTTTCTTCTGTGATTTCAAAAGTGTGTTTATGGTCTTTGGGTATTAGATAAAAATCTAAAAGGCTAATCTCCTATGGGGGCAACTGAGGGAAAGAGTTGTTTAACTTTATAGAATGGATTGAAAAGAAATTGGAGAAATCAGTAGAATTAGCAACCTGACCCGGCAAAGCCTGGCTCAGCCACTGGCCTGGGAAGATAGCAATCACTTATCTATGCTTTGAATATGATAACAGCATTGAAATTTCTTATCCTCCATGAAACAGAAATATGATAAACAGTGGGGAAAAAAAAGTATGAATGTAAGAACAAAGAAGGAAGTAGCCTCTGGTTGTCAAAGGTGCCAACGAGCTCCAAGGAAGGATGGTGTCACCATTAGGATTATTTTAAGACCAGGTCGGTATGCTAAACCAGACCCATAGATGAAGATGCCGCATTTCACCAAATAGTGGAATTCATCTTCTTGGGAAAACAACAGATGAATACGCTTCAAGCAGTGTAAAAATTTCCCAGTAGACATATAAGGGATAAGAGTGTCAGTTCCTGGGCTATATAATCACTGCATTCATAGAACAAGTTGGCATAAATTCCAGGTGATAAATTAGGGATCATTCACGAATGGAAGAGAGCATTACAGTTTCAAAATCGAACTACAAATAAGTGTAAGGACAGAGGAAAGGCTTAGGGAGGTGAAATGCGAAGAAGTAACACTGCAGAGCAGCTTGTAGGTCCCAAGGATCCCACCAAGCAAGGAAGCAGGATGTAGGGAGGGATCAATGCCGCTGCCAGACCGAGAAGCACTGTCAACTCAAATCTTCTTCAGCCTGAGAGACTGAATATCTTTGCTTACCTTCTACTTGAGAAAGGGAGTTGGAACAAAAAGAAAGAAATAGGGAAAATAACCCCCTAACAAGAAAAAGAGAAAAATGCACCTACCATTCTTGAGCCCCAGTGACGTGCTAAAAGTCACGCTATATTCTGTCTTTCATGCATTCCATCTTCAAATGTTAACAAGAACCCTTTGCAGGGTGCGATGGCTCAGGCCTGTAATCCCAGCACTTAGGGAGGCGGAGATGGGCGGATCACAAGGTCAGGAGATCGAGACTATCCTGGCTAACACAGTAAAACCTCGTCGCTACTAAAAACACAAAAAATTAGCTGGGCATGTTGGCACACGCCTGTAGTCGCAGCTACTCGGGAGGCTGAGACAGGAGAATGGCTTGAACCCGGGAGGCAGAGGTTGCAGTGAGCCAAGATTGCACCAGTACACTCCAGCCTGGGCGACAGAGAAAGACTCTGTCCCAAAAAAAAAGAAAGAAAGAAAAAACCCTTCACTGTGAGTTTTATTATCTACATTTCACAGATTAGAAAGCTGAGGCTCATAAACATTAACTAACTTGCCCCAGGGTCACAGAGCTTATGAGTGAACAATCCTTTTCATGGCTAAACCTTACTTTGCAAACTCATCCACCTTTGCAAATATATTTGACATTTTCTTTTTCTATTATTTCTTCCTATTTAAATTCCTTTTACAAAACAGTCATCTTGTCTCAGTTAACAAAGACGGCCAGAAATAAAACTAGACTTTGCCAGTGCAAGAAAGGGTGGTTTGTGTGATTCTGGTGATGAGGTCAGGATATCCTCCTAAAGTAGTGAGTAAGTGTACCCTCCCACCCCAGACCTCTCCTACATCAACAGGAAACCTGAAATGAACAACAACAAAGTAAAGGAGTCTGTGCCCCAGGATGATGACTCTATGGCAGGGGAGGTGGCATGGCACCTACCTAATGTTGATACTCTTAAAATTGTTCTTGGAGTGCTTCTTTTCTAATGATTTAGGTTGAGAAAAATAGCGTGTTTCACCTGCCCACCTAAAAGCATCACATTGCAGGTCAACGGATGGTGCCCTGTCATTTTCATTGAATCCCTGAGCTGGAATCTGGTTTTCTGCACCCACCAGAGTTAGCCTGGGTGAGGGCCACACCCTTCAGGTAATACTCTAAACCCCCAAGATGCAGTTCATTAGGGACTCCAACTTGTTAAGGCCCATCACACACTGTCAAGGGTAATTAAATCAGGAATTAGTGTCACCTAGAGACTTTGGCATGAGCCTGGTCCATGTTAAAGTGTTTGACACTGAGTGGTGGAGGCAGACAAGTTTACCATTAGCTCCTGGCATGCAGCATCCTCTCTGAGGTTTGCAGAGGCTGGTTGTTAGGTCCCTTGAGCAGGAGAAAGCTTAATATTTCAGTTTTCCTAAAATGTTATTTTTTCTATCCCTAGACCAAGTTTGCACTTACTGGATTTTTTAATTAAAGGACATGACAAATTTCACTCTTAATATCCTATTAAAAAACACCTTCCCCTCAAGTCACCAGAAGCTGCTCTTGTCTGTCCTCCCAGATGGATGGAGCTGCCCAAGTGGTCCTTCCTGCTGTATTTACTCCCTGTCTGCCTGGGCTACAGTGAATGTGCTTCTCATCCACTTCTGGTGGAAATATAAATTAATACAACCTTTCTGGAAAGCCATTTGGTAATAAGTTCCAAGAACTTTAAAATGCTCATACCCTTTTGACAGAGTGTGTAATTATACTTCTGGGAACCTATCTCAAGAAAATAATCAGAAGTACAAAAAGAATTTTGTTATACCATAGATGTTCACTGCAGCATTAGGCATAATTGCAAAAATAATGAGAAATTTCAACATTATCTGATAGAATATTGAACATCCACATGCTAGAACATCATTGTTTATTTTACTCAACAAATATATACTGAGAGATTATGTTGCGTCACAAACTGATAGGAACCGAGAATTTAATAGTAAACCCATCTGCTGCCTTCCCAGGATTCATTAAATTACATTTTATAGATTTTTACATTATGGAAATTTGTGTATATTAAATTGTTAAATGAAAAACCTAGATTTTAAAATACATAGGCAGTAGGTAAAATAGGCAAAAATCAGGCTTTAAAAGAAGAAAATATACCTATGTGTCAGAAGGGTTCTGTCAGTCTGTTTAGTGTTGCTGTAACAGAACACCTGACAGCAGGTAGTTTATAAAGAACAGAGATGTATTTGGCTCATGATTCTGGTGGATGGAAAGTTCAGGACTGGACATCTGCATCTGGTGAGAGCCTCAGGCTGCTTTGTCTCACATCAGAAACCAGCAGAAGGGGAGCCATCGGTGAGAGGGGAAGCAGGGGTGATGGTGGGGAAGTACCAGGCTCTTTTTTACAATCAGCTTCTATTGGAGCTAATAAGGTGAGAACTCACTCACCCTGGAGGAAATTTATAAGATATCTGTCCCCATGACCCAGACAACTCCCACCAGGCCCCACCTCCCAACATTGCCACATTTAGGATCAAATTTCAGCATGAGGTTTGGAAGGGACAAACATCCAAATCATAGCAGGTTCCTCCTGGTTGGTAAGGTTATTGGTGATTTTCCCCCTCTTTATTCTTTCCTATCATTTCTAAAACAAATACTGTGAACATATATTACCTTTGTAATTGAAAGAGGTAAGGAAAGTATTGCATTTCTAAAAACATGTGAACAAAGAAAATAACAATTTAATCAATTCCTTTCCCCTGAGTAGGAACTATGATTCTTACCATGGCTAAGAAGATTCACATGTGCCTTTTAGGTTACCAGTTACTATCTTCTATTTGAACTTCATCATCAGTAGAGATGAGTAGGTACCAAATGAAGTCACCAAAAAGGAATGATGCAAGTCTGCTTTTCTCATCCCGTGGCTTTATTCAGGTAACTTTGTGATTCTGCAGCTGAATTTTTGCATGCCCTTTCCTGACCCTAGTATCTCATAAGCCCAATCACCAGAAGGAAGGCATAGATACACCAGCAGCAGGGTCTCCTTTCTGCATCAGATAATAATGCAATGAAACATTCAAAGTCTGGAAGCTGGAAGCTGTAATCCAGAATTCCACCAAGGGTTGAGTATACTCTGGGGAATGGCTAGGACCCACCTGGGACTGAACTCCAAAGGCCCTGATAGAAAAAACAGAGCTAATGAATTCCACTCTGCAAGCCACCTCGTATCCTGCCTTGGTATATGTCCTAGCACTTGCTTAGCAAACTGCCTGTGTTTAACAGGTGTAAACTGTTGTGATGCCAGTAAAGCTCTTCATTGACGACCTGGAATCACACATATTTGCTTATGCATTTGCCAAGTAAAATGATGTGTGAAGGGATACTCATACTCAGAGTGAGAAGAGGGTAAAAACATGAGGGAGATATTTCAGTATTGGTGGTCTTCCTTTCCTTGTGACACATCATGGGTCAGATTCTCCAGGAAAAGAGTTCTTTTTGGTTAGTTCATAAATCACAATGATTCATACACTACAATTTTAAAGATAGCCTTTAAAGTGACTCTAATATTGCAGTGTAACATCTGTGCCTGTCCAGCTGAATCTTGCTTTTATCACATGTATCACCTTAGTTATCTAACTAAGATATCTTTAAAGATGCCTCTAAGCATTGACATAAATAATAATTAGAATAAGAAGAACTATTAGGCAACAATTGTGTGCTAGGCACTTTACCATTCATAAACTTCCCAGAGGTCAAAAGAAAATCGAGGATCAGAAGAGTTGAGTAACCGTACAGCAATCACTCATAGACTGAATTCAAAACAGGGTCTGTCTAGATGCAAAACCCAAGCTCTTCTTCTCTTTCTGCAACATTTTGTCACCTTAAAAATATTAGCTTTTTTAAAGAGACTAAAAGAATTCTCTTCTGTGTCAAAAATACATGGTTCAAAGTTCGTGTGCCACATAAGCATGAATGCCCCATAAGCCCAAACTCATCACACCTGTCTCTTTTCTTTAGTTGGAGATAGATCAAGATGGTCAAAGCATAATGATGGGGCAGGAATGGGGCTATATCTTGTCATTAAGAATACTTGCACACAAATACCATCAGAGTAAAGACAAAGGTCATTATTTTACCTATAGTCCAGCTAATGTACAGACCTTCCACTTAAACATCTAACAATAATTTGCAGGAAAGCATCTCTACTTATCCACAAGGGTGGGAATAAATGAGTGCATAGGTTAGCCCTGTAAAGGTCTAGTTTATTTTTATTTTTGAAGTATGGAAAACAAAGCTCAAGAAGATAACTAATTTTATATAGATTGCACATTTATGCTATAGATTGCATGTTATATGAGGGAAAGGAACAGGTCACATTCACCCTAGCACATACGTTAATTCATTCAGACATTTATTTATATCATTAACTTATCCTGAATATCTACTATGTATCAGATGCTAAGGAAACAAAATTATCTGAAACTAGGACTGTGTTGTGCTTACAGTAGTCACCCAGGGAATGTGTGTTGAAAGCATTTATCGATTGCAGATAACAGCAGCAGAAATGACGGCACAGGTTTCGGGATCCACAAATCCCAATCCACTGTGCTAACATCTACAAAATTCATCATTCCAGGTACATAGCTAGCCTCTGTGCTTCCAAGGAGCACTGAGATCCACGGATTAGTAATGGATTGCAAATATCGGAATGTCATTGCATCAAGACTAAATGAGTTACATTTTCATTTCACTGAGTGCCTTCTTGCTTCTGAAATGCAGGCCTCAAAAAGCAATAGTATCTCACTGACCTCTCCACCACTCATCGTCTACTTCTGCTCCATCACACGGGTCTAATCAGCTCTTACAGTTCTGATCTTGTTAGAGAACACTGATCTTCCACCCCTGGAGTCCTGCCTAATATACTACTGGGAGCAATCTCAGTGGAGTGGAGAATCACAAGGTGTCTGGATTTTTATTCTTGATGTTGGTCCGTTCCCCACCAATCCACTGGAGTGGACTTAGGCAAACATCAAATTGCTATGCTTCAGTCTTACTGTTATTCACTGGGGAATGAAAGGGGCTATCCTCCTTAATGCTTTAAAGAGATACAAAGGAGATTTACTGTCTGATGTCTGCAAAAATCCTCAAAGAAAATTCCTGTGAAAAACAATGCATCTTTATTGCTTAAAATATCGATTTTCCCCCCAAGTTTTAAAAATGGCTTCACTGTATGCTACTACAGAATGCAAAAAGGAAGTGGTAAAAATGCATACAGGTGGGAGAGGAAACTTCAGCAATAATGATCATCCTGTGAGAAGAGGTATAATCATTATTTTCAGATACGGTTTGAGAAATGCCTTAGGAATTCCCAGAGGGATGTCCAAGGCTAACCATTTTGGTTAGTTATAACAATGACCTGAAAAAGAACAGGATGCCAGGAAAGACATTATAGCAGATGAATAATGAAGAGGTTCAAATGAATGAAAGCACAAGTCTCCTCTCTCTCCTTCTTTCTCCTGTCCCCAGTGACCTCCAATGCAATATTAATAGAAATGCCATCCCTAGGATTCTAAGAGAACTTTTTCTACAGCGGAAGGGCAGGTGGATGTGCTTACTGCCACAGGATGTTGCTTTTGCTTTGTTGCCTCGTTTCTCAGCAGCAAGAGATGTCAGTTCCCATTAAGCTCTGTGAATTTCATCACATCAGTAGCGGTCCTGAACCAGCTCGATGGGTGCTGCGATTCATTTGTGACCAAGGTTAGATCCTAGTTCATTTGTAATGTGGGTGTACTCGACACTAGATCCTAGTACACTCACCATATGAAAACAGTACCTGGTAATCCTGCCAGTACCCCACCAGCAGTCCCCAGCAATCTTCTGCCCACCCAGCTCTGGTTCCTGCATTCTCCAGATTTATTCCCTGGAGGCAGCAGGAAAAGAGCCACAAGCAGCGTGACCATGGGCATCCAAATGACAGAGGCATGGAGGAAATAGCCCCAGCTACAGCAGAATTTACAGGGACTACAGCCTCCTCATTTTTAAAAAGAGAAAGCCAAGGCCCAGCAACAGGAAGTGGCTTGCCAAAAATTGTGCAGTAAAGTGGAAAGCTGGAGATGGGGGAAGAGGGGAAGGAAGGGCATGGGGACTGGGCTTGGACATCTGTTCACCACGCTCTGTCCACGACTGCTCTAGAGTCTCCAGGCCTCAGTTTCATCATTTGTGATATACAGGCTTGGGTCAAATTACCTTTAAAACACTTTCCAGCTTAAATATTTAAAAACTTTGCCACTCAAAGTATTCTTATGACCCAGTAGCATGGAGCTTGTTAGAAATGTGGCTTCTTGGTCCCCACCCCAAAAGTACTAAAGAAACTCTGTATTTTAACAATATCCTCAGGTGATTCATATGCACATTAAAATTTTACAAGCATTGTTCTAGAATATTTTATCACAGGTTTATAGAGAAGCACCAGCTCTAACTTGTGAATTATAAAATGAAGCAAAACAAATGTCAAACTAGATTACCTGTCTTCCTGAAGAAAGTAGTACCACTGCTAGTAAGAGAGCTTGACACTGTGCTAATATTTGCCATCAAATGAAGTCCCATCCTACTGAAGGTTTTTGCTCTTTGTTTTCCCTCATGGTAGGCACCCCTATGCCTCACAAGTCACTGTGACAGTCCTTGTGGCTACTCTCATGTGGAGTGTCCTCTTGTGAACATATCCCAGCTGGATTGCCTTAGGGTCTTCAGTCTTACTGCATTTGACTAAATATCCCAATAGAATAGTCTTTACGTGTTTCAAAGTATCATGAAATATCGTAACTGTGTTGTTTCATTGTTGTTGTTATTGTTGCTGTTGTTTCGAGACAGGGTCTCACTCTGTTGCCTAGACTTGAGTGCAGTGGTGCAATCTCAGCTCACCGCAACCTCCGCCTCCCAGGCTCAAGTGATTCTCCTGCCTCAGCCTCCCCAGTAGCGGGGATTACAGGCACACATCTCTACTGATGGGTTAATTTTTGTATTTTTAATAGAGACAGGGTTTCACCATGTTGACCAGGCTGGTCTTGAACTTCTGACCTCAGGTGATCCACCCGCCTCGGCCTCCCAAAGTGCTGGGATTACAGGTGTGAGCCACTGTCCTTGGCCATGGTTTTAGTCAGACTTTTCTATCCATCTTCCTAGATGTGCTCTTGTAAGATGGCACATGGCTAAATTCTATCACTGAGCCATGGGTAACTCTGTTCGCCTACCCAGGGGCTAGTTAGTCAAACAATAATGAGCAGTTATTTTCTTTCTTGTTGTGTAGCCCTGTGCTGCATTCTATTCACGTGAAAATAGACATATTATACTTGGTTTCTGCTTTAAAGAAATTAAAAATAATTTTCCAGAGGTTTCTCAATCTCAGCATTATCGACATTTTGGACCTGATAATCCTTTGTTGTGTGGGCTGCCCTATGCATGGTAGGATGTTTGGCCACATCTTTGGCCTCCACCCACTGGATGCCTATAGCACCAAATGTCTCCAGCCATTCCAAATGGGAGGGGGTGGTAAAATCATCCATGGCAGAGAACCACTGGGCTAGAAAACACTGGTATGAACAAGCAGGAAAGTACAAAGAAGTTTATGGGGATGTGATTCTAAAGAGCCACAGCACAAATGCTGAGCGATTATATAATGAAATAAACAGAGGAATACTGACAATACATGCAAAGAAAGGGCTGGTGATGACAGGAGAAAGGACTAAGACAGAAACATGACTCAAAAAGGAAAAAACAAGTGGAACAGGACACATCTAATTCCAGCCAACATCTCTTCTGGAAGAGAAAAGGTCCTCATCACAGGCTTTTCTAAGCCATAGACATTATTAACTAAGATGGAAATAATGCAAGAGACAAAGAAAAGAGTTCAAGGATATCAGACAAGAAGGGTTTTTACAATATGAAAATATTACTTTGAAGTATTAATTCCCAGAGGCAGGTCTGCTGAACATAGATTCATAAAATCTGCAGCTAGAATGAGCATTAGATTCACCTACTCCAATGCCGTAATTATACGCATAATCCAGAGAGGTAAATGCACTTGTTCAAGGTCACAGTTACCTAGAGGTGGAGCTAATACACAAAGTCTCAAGGTCTGTGAAGGCTCAGATTTGGCATTAACTCTTTTTGGATGCCCAGCACCCAAGCTAGGCTTGGAAAATACTGAGGACCTATTATAGCTGTGCAGCCAAACTGAACTTGAGTCTCCTGACTCTTAGCCTAAAATTCTACTATGCCACTCTGCCTGATGTGATTTACGGTGATTTTTATAATATGGAAAGTCCATTAATAAAATGCTCACTAAAATAGCATCCGGTGTATTGGAAAACATAAAACATGCATTTATGGGTCTTAGAATAGAAAATGATGAGAACAGGGATTAGAATGAGGTTAAGATATCAGCACTTAAAGGGAGGGAGGGGGTGCCATCCAGGGTACAAAGGGCAGGAAATACGGCCCTCTAGAGGCTGGAAGAGGATTATGATAGGATACTCACTTTTCTACCCACCCTCTTGACAATCACCAAAGCAAGCTCCAGACCTGGTGCTCAGGTCAACTCTCCCCAGGGGAGAAGGGAGTCCAAGCACCAGGGAGAAAGAGAGATGCCTCTTTTCAGCCAACATATCCTATTACCTTAAAAAGGTTAAATTTGGTTTATGTTCAAGGTCAACCTTAGAGCCAGCAGATTGGGACTGTAGAATTTTCCTGCCCCAGAAAATCTCTCTGCTTGTTGATGCTAGAGATCTCTTATCACGGGACTATAGACATAAAAGGCCTAAAATATAACTGCTGGTTGGGATAAAACACTAGCTGAATCGCATTCACATTCAACTACAATCAGTTAATCAAACAGCATTAATTATATCAGATAACTCCGTTTTTATGGTGGGGTAGAAGGGAAGCCACCGAGGAATCTCTGGTTGCCAAGAAGTGGAAGGAAAAGGGAAAGCACGGAGAAGAGGCTGCTGACCCAGATATATTTAGAACACTTGGTCATTTTGCTGAGCCAACATGGCGCCACCTTCAACTGGACTGGGACAAATAGCTGTGTCCTGAGGTGGTTTTGTCATGCTAATGCACCCAGACAGCTCTGCTTCACAAGATTTAGAGGAGGTTTTGAGTTTGTTTGCACCAAGCTGAGCTTCCTTAGGAAGCTTTCATTAATCAGGAAATCACTGAACAGAAAAGGAAAGAGTGCTTGGGTGCTACCTGAGTGAAGGCACAGGAGAGGGTGAAGCCGGGGTGGATCTTCTTGGTGCCAAAAACTGTGCCAGCTTCCCTAAAATATGATTTCCTGCTCTCTTGTGAGACAAGTACTATCTCTCTCATACAGATAAGGCAACCAATGTTCAGGAGCTTTGAATAAAACTTGGCCATGGTCATTTAAAATAAGTGGTGGGTTCTCTGACACCAAAATCCATGCTCTTTGCACTCCGCCATGCAGAAAATTAAGGAAGGAAAAGACAGTCCATTGAAAAATCTTTTCCAGTGTGAGTTAACAACAGAGCTCGGGATTTAGGGAATCTCAGCAGATGAGAACTCATGCATTTATTCTGTAACTATTCCTTGAGACTTAGATGAGCATAGCATTGTTTATGAATCTGAGGAAGACAGGGGCTCTGAAAAAAGACACACAAGAGATGGTAGGTCTTATACATGAGCTTACCATCTACCTGGGAGGAAAAATAAATGCAGAGTAAACAAGTAATATAAAATAATGTGAGTTAGATAAGAAAAACTGTGGGACTTTTGGTAAAAGGGCTATCTATGTGAGATAGGGAAATGTGAAAATTATTTATTAAAGAGAGGGACTCATTCTGGTCTTTGCAAGAAAACATTCCCAAAAGGATGGGTCACAGATCCTTGGCTTGTCCCACCTAAATATCCAACACGCTTTCACTGCTTTATTAGGATACTTTTATCACCTACAAAATAAATCACTTTAATAAAGTTTTTCTGTATATAGCTGATAGATGTTTGCATTTGGCATAGAAAAAAGACAATCTATTTGCAAATAGGCCAAATCTCACTAATCACCAAATGAGTGACAGCATCCTGCAAACACCACCATTTTGAACTCAAAAATGTCCAGCTGACCCCAATCTGAGGAAATCTTAAAAAATAAACATATGGCTCTGAAGCATGTAACTGCATGAATGAATGGTATAATCAAAGTGATGCTACAGGAAGTCAAATGCAGTGAATGTGTTTTTGAGAAGAAGAGTTATAATAGCTGAAAATAGCTCTGCCAAGAAACCACCATGGTTGAAAAGACATTACAATCTTTTAACTACCTTTTTTTTTATGGGTATGTACAGGACCTCATAGTCCTGGATCATATGAGCATTATCTATCCCATCAAAGCATTTTCCTAATTTAGCCCTGAACCTCCTGGTACAGAATGGACCCCTGATAAGTGTTTTATGGATGAATAAGTGAATGAAATAATCTTCTAAGTACAATGTGACCCAATTTACAACTTTGCAGGAAATCAGGCTAACTTCCTTTATCCAGCATGTATGAGCACATAGATAAAGAAAATTTTGAAAAAGAAGCCTGGGTACATTCTGTTACCCACATTATAAGTGCTTATCCTTCACCTATAAGTAAGTTCATTGGGTATCCATGTGTGTGTAGCTAACTGCCATTTACAACCATTCATTACTATCTGTTCTCTATAAGGGTTCTCTCATCTAAGCCATGATTGTTCTCCCCATTGGACACACAGTAAAAGCAACGTATAGAGAGATAGGGTACCAGAGTGCATGTTAAGGTGAAAAGTGCTATTAAAGCTAAGACTTTTGAGACCTCATAGTGCTCTAGTTAACAGCAGAGGATTTGGGGTCAGGTAGACTGAAGGGTGTATTTTTTTCACCCACTTTCTTAGCAGTGTGATCTTGAGGAAACTACTTCCCTTATGAAGCCTTAGTTTCTACACTAATAAAACAGCACTTACTCTCTAGGATTGTTGTAGTACCTGAGCTAATAGCGGGAGAGTACTTAGCCCAGGACTTGGCATACATGAGTGATGGGGGCTTGGGAAACTTCCCTTCTCCAGAATTCATGCTTCTATATCTGAGACGTCTCCAATAAGGTAGCATGGCTGGTCTCTATCCTTGTACACCTTGTGAGAAGAAGAGAAACAGATCTGATTGACGAATATGGGGGAAAAACTGATCTGGCAGCACTCAGTCCTTTTCATTCCTCTCTATATTTTTGGTATCTGCATGCCTGAACAAAGTGTTTTCTGCTCTGCTGTCTAAACTCTGTGGGGGCTTGTGGGGCCAGCTCTATTTCCATGGAGACCTGCTATTTGGAGACATAAGTTTAGTTTAAAAGAATGTTAAGCAAGCCTCTTGACCATATCTAAGCCACATCTCCCAGCATAGTTTGATCAATAATAAAGGAGATATTTTCATTTCCAACTGCCTGGCTCTTGTCTCTGTCTCTTAGCTGGTCCTGAAGTTAGGTGGAGAAGAGAGGTGACAGTCATTGGGTCTACTGAACCCTAAAAATAAATATTTTGAAAATGTCACCTTGGAGCAAAACCAAAGCATAGTTATGTGCTATACTTTCCTCCTTGACTGTATAAAATAGACCAACAGTTTTGTTAGTGTCGGTGTCAGTGGTTAGCAAGACATTACAGTCCACATGAAGTGTATAGCTCCCATCTGCCAAGTTAGAATGAATAAATGACCCAATTTACCAGATGCATCCAGGGGGTGGTATCAGTCTCTACCAGTATTACAACAGCTACAGGGAACTACATGCATCACTATACCATGAATCCCAGCTCTAATGATTTTGTAGACATGCTCTGATGATGGCTCCCTCTGGTCATATTTTTCTGAACTTATTGTTATTTGAGGCAATAAAAATAATAATTACACATTGCCAGCAAATTGACAAATTCTAGGCAAGGTGGTCAGCATGTGGCTCAGTGGTCAAATTGCTGTTGTATTTTTTTTTTAATTATGTCTGTAGTACCAGCAATTGTTACATGATATGCAAACTCAGGAAATAAAATTTAAAAATAAAAAAGTTCACAAACAAAAGTCATAGAAATAGGCCATTAACTACCAACTGTTACCTACAGTTCATGTACCTGACATTCAGAAATCAGAAGACTTATCCTGTTATTCCTGAGCGACTTGGAAAAAGTACTTCAGAATCCCAGACAATGTGGAATAGTTTGGAAAGTCAGGCAAATATAAACAAGAAAAACACAGAAGACTGTAAAGCAGTAGCTTCTGACAAAATGGTTCTTTATACATCACTGCTACTCTTCACATTCAAAATTTTATATAAAAAAATAAAAAGAGGGAAAGGAAGAGGATCTTAAAAATCAGTAGACTGAGTTTACTTTCATTAAGGAAGATTCTGGTTTTTAAAAAATTCCAAAAGCATATCCTGTACCAAAAAACATCACAAGAAATTCTGGAATATGATTTTTTTTTTCTGCCAGATTACTGGACTAAATAGGAATAGTCCCTAAAGCTAATACCAAAACAGGTCCAGAGATGAGATGGAAGCAGAACTCAATGATTTTAAGTTACTTCTGAGCTTGTTTAACATACTAGATAACAGCCTAGTTCATTGTTCATAGACAAGCCTTCTATCTGGAAGTCATTATTTAATCCAGCAAGTTCCTGATTTCTATAAGGACAATGAAATTGTGTGGTGGCCTTAATTGAAGCCCTATGTCTCACCAAATCTTCATTCAGTTAACAATAAGGACACGCATAGGAAATCAGGATTGAGTCAAAGGAAAGAAGCAAGGAGAAAAAAATAAGGGGAGGAGGGAGCTGAGTTTCAAGAGTCACAAATTATTTAAAGTGCCTTTGAGTCCTGAGGGAGGAGGAAACACTGAACTTCATAAGGCAGATGTGGTCAGCAAATTCCATTCCAGATTAAGCAGGAGTCCTTTCAGCCATCTACACACCCCTCAAGGCCATCTGAACCCCTGAACAGCTACCTTGCTCCAGAGTTCTTAACAATCATCTTTGCACAGAACCTGGGAGGACATAAAACTGCCAGGCGACAGTGTGATTTACATGGTGACTTGAAAATGAAAGCAGTTTTTGCATTTATATTGGAGAAAACCTATTAACTGGATAATTTACATTTCCCTCTCAAATCTCCCTCTAGTATGAACATTTCCAAGTTGTTGTCAATGCCCAGTCTTTGGAAGAACATTAACTTCCATCATCCACTACCATAATCATCAATCTACATTGTAATGTGAGAATTATAGGGAAGTCAGATTTGCTATGGCCATGTGCAGGGACTTTATTCAGAACCATCATGGATGGAGAATGAAAATCACTGAGAAGTGGCACCCTGAAGTTGTAAAGCCCATCCTGGGAAGCCATTGTCCTAGGAGTCTCTAAAGGTAGTAAGGGAAAGGAGGTAAGTTCTTAAATTCACACATTTATGTTGAAAGAGATTCCAAAATGTCATTCAAATAATATCTTCATAACTTAATTTTGCCATGTCAATATGCCACTTGAAATGAAATTCACTTTTATGTTTCTTAAATTTTACTTTAAATCAGCTTTTTGCTTAATCTTAATCTTAGAGACCAAATAAATGAAATCATAGGTTTCATATGCCTACTATTTTTCTAATATATATATTTTCTAATATATATTTAAATATTATAGTTTTTAAATGATAATTCAAGTACCGCCTAAAAATATTCTCATACTGATGCTAATTTGTTAGTTTTTATTATCATACTACAAGTAGGCAAAATGATAATTAGGAGAAGCTGGGTGAAAGGTATGTGGGAATTATTTGCATTTTTTCTGCAACCTTTATGTAAGCCTAACATTATTTAAAAATGATAAATTACCACTTATTGGGCAACACTGACAGTGAACAAATTTCCATGGGTAAACAAATGTCTTTTCTTTGCCTTTAGGGTTGGCTACAACTTTATCAAGTCCCTTTTGGAAATAATGGCTATTATATGTTTTCACATGCTCTAATTTGTGTTGATGCCACAAGAAATTCTGGAACATGATTTTTTTTTTTTCTGCCAGATTACTGGACTAAATAGGAATAGTCCCTAAAGCTAATACCAAAAGAGGTACAGAGATGAGATGGAAGCAGAACTCAATGATTTTAAGTTACCTCTGAGCTTGTTTAACACACTAGATAACAGCCTAGCTCACTGTTCATAGACAAGCCTCCTACCTTGTTTAACATACTAGATAACTAGATCCTAGTTCATTCATAAGGTGGGTGTACTCAATACTAGATCCTAGTACATTCACCATATGAAGATGCTTTAGACTAGAAAATGATTTCTTGTCTAAAGACTAGAAATGCTTTAGACTAGAAAAATCCCACACAGATGCTTTAGACTAGAAAATGATTTCCCAATAGATACACCCTAGCATCACAGTCTGCTGAAGATGGATTCAGATGCACAGCGATGTTAACCCCCTACCTTCGAGGTAACTGGTGAGATCTGGCGAAAGCTACAGTCCCTAAAACCCATCACCTCCAACCATGAGAAGACACGTGGTTTACTACAGGGAGAGAGAAAAATCATCTTTTTTAGGGATGTCTTGTCACGAAAAAGTTTAGGAACCATTGACCTAGGAGTTTTCAGGGTGTCTTTAAATCTTTAAGTCTCTGGGTTCCTAGTGTCTGACCCCAGGATTGCCTAGCCCAGAAAAATCTCTAAGATTTTGAGAAACTCAGATAACTTTCAGATTCCTTTAACCTTCAACTTTGGAAAAATCAACTTTCAGCTCTGTTCCTCTGGAGGTAAACGAAGGTAAAAATATCTCAGAATTAGATGTTCTGTCTTAAAGTAGCTCATACTTCTCCAAGTGGTTCTGCAACAACAGCCATCTCCTACCCTTTAATACCAAGGCCTCTGGGAAATATGCCAAAGTTGATTTAAATGTCAGGCTCTCTCAATTGGTCTCCCCTGTGACCTTTAAGTAACCGTAACAATGTGCCTTCCAGGCTTACTGTATGTCCAAAACCCTCAAGATAGTGGCAAAAGAAAAAGTTACATAATTCTGAAATTCTCAACCAGGCACTCTTATTTTCTGACCCATAGAAATTTCCCATATGGCTGAAGGGAATGGGGGCTGAAGGCAGCAAATCTAATTAGAAGAGGTTATTGTGTGTATAAAGCTTTCTTCTCCATAGGACCCACAGGACTCTCATAACAGTTCAGTAACGAAACAGACCTGGGGGTAGAATGAGGAGACCAGGACCTCTCCATTCATTCATTCATTCGTTCAGTTAGTCAGTCAGTCAGTCAGTCTGTTCATTCATTAAACACTGAATATTATATATGCATCGGTATTAAGCTCACAGGCAGACAAACTAATATGTTATTCTGTGGGAGTGTTGTAATAGAAATGTAAACCAAGTGCTACTACATTCACATGAAAGACAATTAATTCTCTCTGGAATATCAGGGTCAGTTCCCAGCTGAAGTACCATGGGAGTTAGGTTAACAGTTCTCAAACTTCTTGGCCTCTGCAACCCTTTACACTCCTAAAAATTACTGAGAACCACAAAGAACATTTGCTTATGTGGGGTATATCTACTAATGTTTACCATATTTGAAGCCAGAACGAATAAATTTTTAAAATCTTTACTAATCCATTTCATTACAACAATAAGAAACCCACTACATGTTAATATAAACCACATATTTTAGAGAAAAAAAACTGTGTTTTCCCAAACAAAAAATAGTGAGAACAATAACAGTATTCAGTGTTTCTTGGCAAATATTTTAAATACTGGCTTAATAGAAGACAGATGGATACTCATCTCCACCTCTTTAGTGAATACACTACACCATATTATTTTGAATGAAACAGATGAAGAAAGTCCTGTTTTACACAGATACAAAGTCAGAAAAGGAGTATTTTAATTGCCACCTCAGATAATTATAGATATTCTTTAATACTACACCAGAACTCAACAAGCATTAATTTCTTAAAGGTGACTGGCAATGTGGAAACAGGAATCATACGTTGAACCTTTTGTACGCTATTAAAATGATTGTCCATGTTGAAATTTGAACTTTTTTATACATGCACAGTTTTGAAATACACATTGGTCACTTAGAAAATATTGGTTCATGGAGGTACACAGATCTTCCAAATGCTGGTCCATTTCATTATACAGTTTCAAAAACCCTCACCCATTAATAGCATTACTGATTTCATCAGAAAAGTCCTCAAATATTGGAAAGCTGTCAAGCTCACTATGGCATTTACAAGTTTCCATAATATGTGAATTTTTCTCTCGAAAGCTTGAATTTAATCATTGGCAACACACACTGTCAGTTGTCTTCCAAGATCACTTTGTTCACTTTCAAAAAATTTTCAGCCAAATACTGGAGTCTGAATAACTACAGTTAGCTTTTCAGTTGTTCTTTCAAGTAAAAAATGTGTTGCAAGACAAAAGCAGATAGTTCAGCCTGCAACTCAAACAATCTCACTTAGCTTGGTGCAGTAGTCCTTTCTGTGTGTACGCCCCATTCTGTCACTTAAAATATTAAGGGGACATGTACTCAAGGGTTAATTTACAATAAATTCATAATTGTTACTGCTTTATTTGGGTTATTCTTAAATGAAACTGGATTTTAAAAAAAACACAGGAGAGTGGTGAAAAGTACAATGACTACTAAGTAGTATAGTTTGGTGTTGCTGTATTAATTCCTGCGAAGACACCAGCAGTTTTTCCCACTACTGTTTTGCACCATGATTGTAAATATCAATTTAGTGAAAAAGACAACTGATATCTTAATATTATGATGAAAACAGTTGTCACTTCGAAGACACCCTGGAAAGGGTCTCACTCTGTTGCCAGGCTGGAGTGCAGTGGCATGATCTTAGCGCAGTGCAACCTCTGCCTCCCCAGTTCAAATGATTCTCCTGCCTCAGCCTCCAGAGTAGCTGGAACTACAGGTACCTGCCACCATGCCTAGCTGATTTTTGTATTTTTAGTAGAGAAGGTGTTTCACCACGGTGGCCAGGATAGTCTTGATCTCTTAACCTCATGATCCACCCGTCCCAGCCTCCCAAAGTGCTGGGATTAGAGGCATGAGCCACAGCACCTGGCCTTTCTCTTCTTCTTTTTTTATGCACTGGCTTTTTTTTTTTTTTTTTCCAGTTTTACAAGTCTCCTTCCTACCTATATAGAGATTGTGCATTACCCAAGAAAGGAAGAGACCAATTTCAAGGAAGATCAACAGTGACAAATGCAACTGAAGGCCACTGAGATGACGACAGAAGTTCCCTGGATTTAACATTAGAGGATCAATAGTGACCTCAGTGCAATGAAGCAGACAGGAATGTGACTGCTATTGTGAATGGGGAGACTGAGAGGATGCTTGCTGAGAGGATACACAGGTAAGCAGAAGTTTCTTTAATTTTACAAGACAAAAGAGAGCTGAGTATGCTTATAGGCTTAAGGAAAGAATCTAGGAAAAAGAGGAAGAGAAAAAGTAGAAATCTAGAAGAGAGGAAGGATATAATATATATAGTAAGGTCCTGGAAGAGATCAAACTCTTGGTTCTGTAAAGACAGGGTTATGTCTGGTTTTTTTTTCTCATTGTCTTCCAAAAGACTAGTATCATGACTGCTGCTTAGAAGCTGTTCAAAACACATTAGAAATTGGAGGTAAGAAAGTAAGAATGAATTCCAAAGTCGGTCTGTAAGTTTGTATGTTGGAGATGTATGAAACTGGAGATAATTTATGCCTGATAGCCTCAATTACAAGGCAATATCTTATGCTAAGTGTAAAGATAGGAAATTAAGTTGGGAGCTTAACTACCTTACTAGAAGTCTGAAATAGTCACTTGGGGAAGTGAGAGGAAGGGATGACCAAGGTCATTAAAAAGTAATAAGCAATTTTCAGGACCAAACTTAGACTAGAACTCAGATAACTATGCTACTTTGAATTTAAAAAATTGAATTTATACCCAAATCTCAGCATTCAGTCTGGGGGTAAAGGTAAAGCATGAGCATGTGAATTTTGGCAAATGATCCACCTCTGGACATTTGACTGGTAGATGCTGTATAATGACAAGAAGAAGCATTGAAACTGAGGTTTCTAATAAAAAGGTAGTTTAAGAAAAGGAAAATATGTCAGAGCATTCTAATACACATAGAGAAAAGTGTCAGTGAAAGGGTAAATTTACAAGGACCAATTATCAGGCAGAGTAAAAGAGCATGAGAAAGTTGGAAAGAAGAATTTGTGGTTTTGAGTAGGGCCAGTTTCAGGTCTGAAGAATTTTTAGGGATGAGAAGGGTATAACCATAGTTACAGGTAAGTAAAACAGAGTTATGAAGGTGGAGTTGCAGGAGTGAAGGAATTATAAAGTAGAAAGCTGAATGTGTTGTGTACTTCAGAGGTTGGCAAAATATAACCTATGGGTACCAATTGCTTACTTTTGCAAATAAAATTCTAATGGAACACAGCGATATACATTAAGTTACATATTGTCTATGGTGGCTTTTCTGCCAGTATAAAGATATATTGAGTAGTTACAAGAGACCATATGGTCTAAAAGGTCTAAAATACTTAGTATCTTACCCTATAAGAAAACATGTTTGACCCAGGCCTACACAGTCAATAAAATGATCTTGTGTAAAGGCAGGAGTTGCCATAGCAGAAAATACAGAGGGGCAGTCTAAGCACATTGGTGAGTGGCCTGGAAGATGATAAACAGAGGTAGATAGGAGAGGCAGAAGATGACCAAGCCAAAGATGTATATTTTCAAACAGGAGGTGTTTCCTGGAAAGAGAGTCAAATTGTTAGAATGATTTTTGTTTGTTTTGGAATCCTTATGGTAGGGATTGCTATTTTTCAAAAAAAAAAAAAAAAAATCTATTATCTCTTTCTTTCTAGAATTTAAGTTGAGCACGAGCACATGACTACCCAGATAAGACTGCTTTTCCCAATGTCCTTGGCTGGGATTTTGGGCATATAACAAAGTTCTTACCTATTGCATTAGACTAGAAGGGATGTGTGCAACTTTTGCCTCACTTTCTTAAAAAAAAAAAAAAACAGAGAGAGCGAGAGAGAAAGAAATTGATACCCTGAATGATTGCCCTTCCCCTTCCTGTGAGCATAAACACACGTACTGGTGGCTATGCAGAAGAGGATAAGGGCCTGGGGAATGGCAAAGCCACAAGGTGGAAGAATCTGGGGTTTCTGAATAACTTCATGGGGTAGGGTCTTGCCAAGCTGAACCATTCATCCCAGAATTGTCACCTGAGGGAGAATAAGCTTTTCTTCTTTAAGTCACTTTTTAAGACCTCTTTGTTCCAGGAAAAGAAAAAAAAAGTTAATCTCTATCCCATTTATAAGACCTTTTTAAACATATGACTTAGGTTGTGAACCTTCTTTTCAAGAAGTTGCCCTTATGCACAAATTTTATACTCAATGAACCCTGTAGCCCAGCTGTGGGCTTCAAGCTAAGAATATGTGGTATAGAAGCAGCAGTGGAGAGAAAAAGGAAACAGCCACTCCTCCCATGTGTTTGTGCAGAAGGAACCTTTCAATAAACCAGCCATCCTTTATCATTATGCTTTTTCAGGTTATGTCCTTGACTGGTGGTAGACTGCAAGAGCCATCCGGAGAAAGAAGGAAGGATAAGAGAGGACATATGGGAACGATAATGAGGTCAAAGTACAGGATGAGACTATGATGGGGAAACATGAGTAAGAAAAAATTTCAGTTCTCAGAATTCATATTTGGGGAAAAACAGATATCCCATGGAGAATAGGACAATCTGAAGCCATCAGTTAGGACCACAGAAGGTACACAGATTTACAATGCATAACTCCAAAAGATGCAATACATACACAGGTTCCATAGGGTGGCAGGTTCACCATCAGAATTTTCTAGTATTTAGAATTCAAAATCCACCTAGAAACTGATAACAGTAAAAGGACTCCACTGGGTACTGCTATGGTGTACCTGCATAGCATCACATTCCCTCAAGCAAAGGCAGTCAATTAAGACACAGCATTAACAGCTTTCATATACATAAAGCATAATCCTTTGGAAAAATAAATAAATAAGAAAACACTCCTTTTACAAAAGCACAAAAAGATAAAACACCTAGGAGTACACCTAATAAGAAATGTGCAAGAACCATATGAGAAAAAAAATCTTTAAAACTCTACTAAAGGCAGACAAGAAGATTCAAGCAAACACAAACATACAAAGTTCTTAGATAGAAAAACCCAACATCAAAAAGATTTCATTATTGATTAATTAATTTAAAATTTTAACAAGGTTTATAATTAAAAATACCACTAGCTTTGTTATTCTTGTTGTTGTTACGTTTTTAGAACCAGGGAAGCCAGTTAAAAGTTTATGCAGAAAAAAGGCATGGCTAGGAGAACTCTAGAAAGAATAGCAGCAAAGGGTGACTTGTCCTCTCAGATATGAAAACATACTATAGAGTTTTAGTAATTAACACAATGTGGTATAGGCACATGAATATACAGACATAGTAATAGAACAGAATAAAAGCCCAGAAATAGACCTAAATGTATTATGGAATTTATTATATGATAAAGGTGACGTCTCAAATCAGAGGGGAGACCATGAGCTATATAATAAATGGTACTGAAACATCTGAATAACCATGTGGACAGCTGCTACAGTTTGGATGTTTGTCCTCCCAAATCACTTATTAAAATTTGATCCCCAATGTGGGAGGTAAGGTCTAATGGAGGTTCTTGGGTTGGAGGGGTAGATGCCTCATGAGTAGATTAATGCCTCCCTTGGAGGTGAGTTCTTGCTCTGTTAGTTCCCTCTAAGAGCTGATGGTTTTGAAAACATATCTTGGCATCTCTGCTTCTCTCTCGTGATGATATCTTATCAGGTGATCTCTGCACATTAGCTTCCCTTTGTCTTCCACCTTGAGTGGAAGCAGCCTAAGGCCCTAATCAGATGCAGATACCTAATCCTGAACTTTCCAACCAACAGAATTGTGAGCCAAATAAGTCTTTTTTTCTTTATAAATTATCCAGCCTCGGGTACTCCGTTACAGCAACACAAAATGAACTAAGACGCCAGCTAAAGTTGGTACTTCATATAGCATACTTGGATAAAGCTGCATATTATACTACATAACACAATAAATTCAAAATATATCAAATATTTAAATGCAAAAAATAAAGCCATTAGGGTATTCAGGAAAAAAAATGGTGAATACTTTTGTAACTTTAAAGTGAAGCAGAACTTTTCAATGAAAACTTAAGGTATAGAAGTCAACAAGAAATAATATCTTCATTTACACAAAATTCGAAGACTTCTAGAAAACGAACCAATCAAAAAAAAAACAAGCAAACAAAAACAGAGGCAAAGTCAAGAAACATACAATAACTTGGGAAAAATTGTATTTGCAATTCATGTTACAGTCAAAGAGATAACCTCCCTCATATCTAAAATGGTCCTAAAAATATGAAAGTACTAACAATTAGATGTCACTTTACACTCAGTGGATTGACAAATATTAGAACACTGTACAATGCTAAGTGTTGGTGGGAGTATGGGGATATAGGAACCCTCAAATATTAATACTACTGATGAGAGTACAGACTGATCCAGCCATTCTGAGCACAGTTTGGCAGTATTTAGCCAAATTAAATATGCATAATCTTTTTAAACCAGCAATTCTTTTCCTGCTATATATCCCAGAGAAATTTTCACAAAAGTCCTTGAGGAAATATGTACAAAAATGATAACTGCAGTATTATTTATAGTGATGGGAAGCAGGAGGCAACTTGGATATGTCTATCACTGAGAGGACTGACAAAATGTAATAGGTGACCGTCATGGAGTGTTCTACAACAGTCAGAATCAATGGACAAAACATATGTTGTCCAATAAAGCTTTCTACAATGGTGGGCATGTTTTATGCATTCACTGTTCAATATGGTAGCCAGTAGCCACATGAAGTTATTTAAAATTAAACTCATTAAAATGTAAATGTAAAAATTCGGTTCCTTGGTTGTACTAGCTATATTTCAAGTGTTCAAGAGCTATATGTGGCCAGAAGTACCATACTGGATAAGGCAGATCTAGAATATTACCATTATTACAGAAATCCCTGTTGGACAGTACTGGGCTATATTTATACAAAGTAGTATGAGTGGACATGATATCACATCACCATTTCCTTGAATTTAAAATACATTAACACAAAACAACTATTGACTTATTGCTAGAACACATACCAAAAAATAATAATAAGCATTAGGGAAATTAGAATTTTTTTTTTTTTTTATGGGGAAGGGTAAGTGGGAACTGAGAGTAGGGATAAAGGAAAACAAGCAAACAGCAAATCAGTAAACCACTGGAAGGAGTAAGGACTTTCAGAGAGCTATGATAAAATATGCTGTCAACTGAGAAATATGATTAAGTCAAATCTCTGTATGAGATTACAAAAAAAAGGAAGCACACAAAAATCTGCATACTAATGTTCATAGTATTTTTATTCATAATTGCCAAAAACTGGAAACAACCAAAATGTCCTTCAATAGGTAAACAAACAAACTATGGTATTTCCATGCAATGGAGTATTATTCAGCAATAACAATAACTGAGCTATTAAGCATGAAAAGAAAAGACGTCAATGAATCTCAAAATGCATGATATTAAGAAAAAGAGGCAAGTCTAAAAGATCTACATGCTTTATTACAATTATGTGATATTCTGGAAAAGGCACAACTACAGTGATGGTAAAAGAGCAGTGGTCGCCAGAGTTTGGAAGTAAGGAATGAAGGATTAAATAGATGAAGGGTAGGGGATTTTGTAGGGTGATCAAACTGTTCTGTAGGATTCTATACTGTGGATATATTACACCATGCATGCGTGAAAATTCATTAACATTAGGGAACAAAGAGCCAATTTATATGTGCAAATTAAACAAAAAGAAATCATTTAGGAGATTGGATAAGATTAGGATGAATGCAGAATGTGACAAAATACTAACTACATCATAAATGTATGAACAACTTCACTGGAAGGAGATGGGGGGGAAGTGCTGGCCTAAGTAACTTTAGCGTCATGTGTAAGACTAAAGACAAAAGAAACTGTACAGAAAAACTGCACTATCACTGATAAAGTTGTTCCCCATAGTGGTATGGGCAAACAATTCCAATACTGTAATAAATTCACAGTGAAACTGAAAAGCTAAATAAATGGATGGCAGATGGTGGGAGCCAAGTTACTCACTGTTGGAGTAGGATAAGGAAGGGGAGGAAGCTAGATGATTCATGAATTAATTAGATGATAGCTAATGTTAATTAGGTAGGGATAATTAGATAATGGATTAAAGCTGGAGACATCAGTATGAACTCATGATTAGGTTAATATAGACACAGATGGCTACATATAGAAATATTTACAGATAGATGTATATACATATGTTAGTAAAGACATATATTTCCTTGTTTTGTCAGCTGAGAGGGCCTAGAAACAACAACAGTCCTGTAACAACAAGCACACCTAGTTCCCAGATCTTGGTTTCTAACACCATCCTCCATTTGAAAGAATCACGGGTCCTTGGAGAAATAGCTGATTCTAGAATAGGGGCAGGTAATATGCAAGATGACCCTGGAGAAACTTGTAGTGACAGGAAGCAAGAAGGTGCTCAAAAAACAAAAATCTACATTGACTGGAGTATGTCAAAGATTCACTGGAGCCAACTAAAAGAGCTCCCATTAGCCAGTGCTGAGACAAACAATTTGAGCAATAAAATCAATAAAGTAGTACTGAATTAAAACCCAAAGTATAAAATAAACATTTATGAGTCCATATGACATAAATAAGTAAATTAATAAATGAAAGAAAATAAGCAATTCTCTCATGTAGCATAATTCAAAATAATTTATGCAGATACTCAGCCTTCAAGAAGGTAAACCATAGCTTTCCATTCCTTTGGAATGGTCTGTGCATAGTGACTTCCTTCAAAGGAATGCAGAGAGGGTAAAAGGTAACTTTGCAGTGGAGAAACCTGACAAACGCAACCTCAACAAAGTGAGTGAGGTCAGCATCAACAGTGACAAGTTGATAGAATATACCCTTGATACAATCTGACGAAAATGACACTTTATAGGTTCCTTCTCCAAAACTTAGATCCAGTCTAATCATGAGAAAAACATCAGACAAACACCAACTGATGAACATTCTACAAAATACTAGACTCGTATTCTTCAAACTGTCAAGTTCATCAAAAACAAACAAGTCTGAAAGCTGTCATAGCCAAGAGAAGCCTAAGAAGACACGATGCCTGAGTGTACTGAGGTACCCTGGATGAGATCCTGGAACAGAAAAACGATGTTAGATAAAAACTAAGGAAATCTGAATAAAGTGTGGACTTTTGTTAAAAATCATGAATCGACCTTGGTTCTTCAATTGTAACAAATGTATCACACTTATATAAGATGTTAATAGCAAGAGAAACTGGGTATAAGGTATATGGAAACTCTCTGTACTATCTTCCCATTTTTTCCATAAACCTAAAATTGTTGTTGCTGCTGCTGTTTTGTGACAAGGTCTTGCTCTGTTGCCCGAGCCAGAGTGCAGTGGCAGGATCACCACTCACTGCAACTCAGCCTCCTGGAGTCAAGTCATCTTCCCACCTCAGTCTCCCAAGTAGCTGGGACTGCAAACACACACCATCACATTCAGCTAACTTTTGTATTTTTTGTAGAGGCGGGGTTTCGCCGTGTTGCTCCAGCCAGTCTCAAACTCCTGAGCTCAAGCCATTCACCCACCAGGCTTCCAGGTGTGAGCCACCACACCCGGCCTAAACCGGTTCTTAAAAAAAATTATTTAAAAAATAATTTGTAATTTTTTTAATAAAAAAAGGAAAACAAATATCAGGTACTGCTAGAAGCTTTGAGGCTCTCTTTTTTGCCCTCTCCCTTCACACAGTCTTCCCTTTCTACAAGAGGTAACACTCATATTTTATTTTGTTTTTGTTTTCTTGCTTTTCATAAAAATTTTGCATTTGTATATATTCTTAAACAATGTTATTTTGAATTTATACAAATAAAATTGTACCATATATATTTTTTAGCTATTTGCTTATTTTCACCTAACATTACATTTGTGAGATTTACCCACATTGATATATGTAGCTACAACTCATTTATTCTCCTGGCTAATCTGTCACTGATGAAGGTACCACCTTGTATATTTCTAGTCTCCTGATAATGGCTGCTTCCAGGTTTTGCTATTCCTAACAAATATTCTCATATATACATGTAAGAATTCCTGTGTAATAAATATCTAGAAGTGGAACTGCAAAATCATCAGGAACACACATTTTCACCTTTACTATATAACAACAAATCATTCACAACATTTGTAATGTCAGTTTAGATTACCATCAACAACAATTTAATTGTTTGTTCCTTGGAATTCTAGAGATCTATACAACCACTTTGAATGTTTTTCTTAAATGTTTAAAGTGTACATGATTAAAAACAAAATATCAACTATTTCATATTTTTAATAGGAATAAAATGGTGATAGATAACCATGTAACAAAAGCTACTGAAATAATTAAAAAAATAATAATTAATTTTTAAAAGTAATAAAATGATGATAGGTGTCAACCTGTAGCATATTGGAAATTTCCATAGACCTTAACTTGTATCTCTTATGAGCAAGCTAATCTTCAACAAGCTCATAACTTGCTCTTTTTGCCGTCTGTGTGTATATACATGAACTGGTTTAAAAGTGAAGAAATGAAGACTTTGCATGTCCCTGCTGAAAAGTTGTCAAGTTTTGTTCTCATAAACTAGCCCTAATGTGAGAAACTCCTAGCCTTTTAATTACATTTCTAAAAAAAGAAAGAAAAAAGTACATATGTGTGTATTTAGATATATGATATATATGTGTATATACAGTGTGTCTATAAGACAAGACCTCAATCTTGCTTCTGAAGATGAATAAAGAAACTAAAATTGGCAGAGTGCAGTGGCTCATGACAGTAATATCAGCACTGTGGGAGGCCGAGGTAGGTAGATCATTTGAGGTCAGGAGTTCAAGATCAGCCTGGTCAATATGGTGAAACCCCATCTCTACTAAAAAAAAATATAATAAAATAAATAAATTAGCCGGGTGTGGTGGCAGGCACCTGTAGTCCTAGCTATTCAGGAGGTTGAAGCAGGAGAATCACTTGAACCTGGGAGGTGCAGGTTGCAGTGAGCAGAGATCATGCCACTGCACTCCAGCCTAGGTGACAAAGTGAGGCTCCATCTCAAAAAAAAAAAAAAAGAAAAAAAATTAAATTTTTTTTTCAAAAACTCTAATGACTTGAATTCAAATCTTATCAACATATCTTAAAAAGCATGTAATGTGTTATAAAATTCATCACTCACATTCAAAATTCCTTCGTTGTAAAAATCTAAATTTCTATAGAGAAACAGTAAATAATAACCCTCTCAATACTATAAATTAGCACATTCTGCTAGCATGAGTTATATAAATGCTGAAGACCCTACCTTAGGATTACTACTATTCATCTACTTTGTCTTGGATGGGGCTGCCAATCTATACAAATGCATTTCCTGTCAACCTAGGCAGCTCACTGTAGCGGAGAGAAAAAAGAAGGAAAAGAAACATACTTTAAAGTTTCCTCTCAAATGGGAAGATGGAGAGATGTGTGAAAAGAATTGGGGATACTCAGGTATTTTAATTGTTTTCCTATCAGGCCAAAGCTCACTCATAAGCAGAACACTATGTCCAATATTACCTTTGAAGTCAATTGAAAAGCTCAGTAACTGCTATATAAACAGCCCCACTGAGCTCTGAAAATAAGTTCTAAGCACAAGACAACCTAATACAAAGATCACTGGCTTTGGACAAGTAGCTAAAACCACCCACCTTCTGGATAGCTCCATCAAACAAGGGAGCCTTCTCTCTGGGACTCTCAGTTTGTACATCTGTAGGGCCCTCTTCAGAAGGGCACTGACCATATTACCTGCATCCCCACGCAGCCTACCTACCTTGCTTATCATGGCTGTGAGTCCCATACATGTCACCACAGGAACATGGAAACATGGCTACTCGAACCTGAAAACTATAAATAAATTAGAATTCCCAACCTCTTCTTAGAAAAGAATATTTACTTAGCTATTTTTTGATGAAGTTATTAAAGCTGGTGTGAGAAACCACTCAATAGCCAAGGATATTCAAGAAGTATTTGCATAAAGATCATAAAAGACTCCTCTATACAAACTAGGTGAGTGTGCTTTCTCTATTTTAACCATTGTCAGGGCTCCTTTTATTCAACCATGAATAAGAAAAGATTTTGAAAACTTTTAAGGCATCTAAAATAGTAGCTTAGAGAAAGGCTTAAACATCATATTGACCTGAATTCGAATGATGGATCCATCAACTGTTCACTAAGTGACCCTGAGTAAGTTATTTAACTTCCCCATTCTTCTGTTTTCTCCACTGCTGGAATAAGTGGAAAGCCAGAAGTTGACAGCAAATCTGTCTTCAAAGCCTATTCTTTTAACCGCCACACTTGCCTGCTCCAGACACTTTAAATAGCACCTTGCATGTGGGAACTTACTACATCTCTGCAGGCTGATTGATTTATCTTCAGGAATACCTTCTTCAATCAAAAGCCATGACAGCTAAAGCAAAATGCCAAGGCACAAGAGAAACACCTTTCTTCACTAAGTTGTACACATGCAAAAGATCAACTGTTGGGTGAAACAGAAGGGTCTCTCCTTCAAATAGTAATGAGACTGATATAAAAATATATTCTGTTCACAGCACAGAAAACCTGGAAGCCACACTTCAGCTTAACTCCTTATCTTCAAATCAAATATGCCTCCAAAGCAGGAATATCTACTGTTTTGAAAGCTGAAATATGAAATTTTAGATCAGATATGAAATATTAGTTGACTAATTTGGCAAATCTCTTAAATCTCCTGAGAGGATACTAAGGCTTATGTGCCTAAATATTTTAAATTAGAAATGACAGTTATTTTGTAACACTTTTGAGGCTTTTACCCACATCTGAAAGCAGGGGTTTAGGGTTAGATTACGTGGCTTAGAGTTACCAGTTAAGTACTATGAAAAAGAGTATCAGGCACAGAACCATCAGTATTAGGGAGAAGTACGGCAATCTAGACCTGACTAAAAACATTCACATTCAAAGCATTTAAAAAACCATGTGTAGTCAAACAAAATGTACCTAAAAGTCATAATTTCAAAATTTGCAAACCTACCTCAGAGAAAAGGAGATACTGACTCCTCCCCTCTACTCAGAATATACCACAAGCAAAACTGCCAAGGCTGACAGCTGAGACAGCCTCTGGGAGCCAGATCTCAATGCTTTCTATGTCAAGTCAGCCCTCCCTGCCTAGTTTTGAAGTGGAGAGCCATGTGCCACTCTACAGAGCCAGGCCCAGTCCCTACTAGTCTCATGTCACAAGGCTGTGTCCAGGCAGGCTGATCCCCACATTATGCCATATGCACACCATTTCCATATTCACTCCTACCACCAAATGCCTTTGCTCATCTTTTCTCCGTGACCTTAAATGTCTTCACCTTTCCTAGTCCAAGCCAAATCTAATCTACTTTTAACTTTGGGGATTTTTTTCATTTTTAATCCATGCAAAGAGCACAGATGTGGGATAAGCTTCATAGAGATGACATGTGCATGGTTTAGAAGGAAGAATGGATACCACCTAGTAGAGAAGGGGCAAAGAGCCTTCTAGGCAGAAGAGCTAGCATGTACAAAGTCTTGAAAGAGCCCAGAAGGCCATGGCAGACTTGGAGAGATAAGGGGCTGGAGAATTTGACTGCAATAAGAATGAGAAGACCCTAGCTGGCCTCAGTGAAGTAACAGGACTTGATCCTAGAGGCAAAAGGAAGCCCAAGCTTGTTTTTATTGTTGTTTGTTCGTTGTTGTTGTTTTCACTTAAAGGAGTGACAGGATCTGATTTTAGTCAAAGCTTCTGGTCAAGTCCATGACCACCATGGAGTCTGCTCTTGTCATGCCAGCAAATCCTTCCATAGCACCCCCTACCCCTTAACAGCCATACCACACAATCAGGTATTACTACTTACAGCTCTTACAGGTATCTTTGTTTCCAGTGACTAGAGAGCACTTGAGGGCAAGAGACTTTCGTTTTTGTAACTTGTTTCCTAGTAATGTCTCTGAGTGCTGAGCAAGTACAGCTCAATAAATTTCCAGAAGTGACTGATTCACATTCCTCCAGGGGATGGATTAAGTAAATGAGGTTTCAAAGATATAAGTAGGGAAATCTCTAAACCAAAGTCACTACACCCCTCACTATTGGCTGTGAGCTGCACGATTAGGACCATATAAGTTAAATTCCAAAGCAACTACCTTTGAGTTTATCCTCCATAAACTTGGACTCCTCTTCCTTTCTGCCCAGATCTGTTTAACCACCCACCCAAACTAAAATTCATTTCTTCTTCCTTTGAGCATACTAAGCCAGAAAGAATAGTTACCAGCCCTTCTCTGCTCTGAGCATACCCCGCTGACTGGGAGGGTGGGAGACAATCAATGCATTTAAATAGTGCATCTGGCCCTGAAGTGAGAGTGTGTCTGTGTGCCTGTGTGTAAATGCCAAGTTGCAGTAGGTTACCATGGCAACCCCAACAGGACACTGCAGTGGGCAGCTTTGCACAGAGGTGCAGAAAACCCATTCTTTAACATCTGGGCTTTCAGTGTGCACATTGGTTCCTAGCAGGCACATCACAGCATTAGGCCCTGGTTTTGGGATTCTGCGAAAAAAGAAGTAAAATTTGGAATACCTGCTAGCCTTCCCTTTTTTTAAGCACCATACATGTACCTCTTCATGCACAGTAAACACTACAAGCAGAGTGCAAAACAGCCTCTTTAGAAGCACATAATTCCCTCTACTCATTTTTATATACTATGATGAACAGATTGTACTTTGCACATCAGCATGACTTCAGTGTGAACTTTCCATCCTCTGAATAAGCCAGTAATTGTACATTTTGATGAGCAGCATATCCACTATGCTCTCATTCCCAGCTAGTCCCCAGTTTTTATTATGTTATTGGTATTTTTGAATGTAAAAATAAATAATCCTATCAATAGTGTAGGTTGGGTTTAATGGGTTCAACTGTGAACTGCACTCCAGGAACTGTAAAGCAATTTTTCAAAGGACCAGGCAATTTCTGAAATTGCTTTTCCATAGGGGTTGGAGAGTAGGGGTTTATTCACCCACTTTCTAACGTTTTCAGTGTGAAGACATCTCCTGTGAAGGAAGAGCAAGAGGGACGTGTTAGAATTCCACATGTGGCCCTAGCCTACACATGGCCATCAGGAAACCATGTTCCCTCAAATGGAACTCTAGTTGGTAGGGTATTAAGTAGATAGAACAGCCTCCTGGACATTTTCTTTTTTTCTTTCCTTGGATCTAGAGACTGACATGTAGTTTTCTTTGAATTTCTCCTGGGCAAAATAAGAATAATTGGCAACACTGCTAAAGAAATGGATTACAAGGTAGGCATGCACAGCAGGGTGAGAGCTCCATCTGCACATGGAGAAGTGAGGGAAATTTGGCTAAGTGACATGAACTTGTGGTGCTTTGCAAGATACTAGAGGAGGACCACAATATCTTTGCAGATTCGTAGTGGAAAACAGGGATGATTTGGAGCAATGCGTGGGTTCCAGTACCTGAAGTGACAGGAGTTCAACTATCTGAAGGTGACCTAAGAAAATTACAGTGTGGGTACCAAAAAGAGATGAAAACAAACAAAGGAAGGAAGAGACCCTTGCCTAGAAAGGTCATTCTGTGTGCAGAAATGCCTATGCCTATCTAAGGTGGCCCTGGGAACAAAGAAGAGACCAGTATTAACAGACCACAGTTGTATAATGTCTTTAAGCAACTGTGATGTGACATGGATGTGTGGATGTGGTTGAATGAGGGGGTTGTGACATCTAAGCATAGAGGTCGGACTTCCCAGAATGAACAGCTGGGGTATAAGAAACTTGACTGGAAGGGAGGGTGTCAGTAGCCTGGTGACAGATAAAGGTCTCTCCATGAATGAAGACTAGAATCTGGCCTGCACATAGCTGGCAAGGTGATAACAGGATACCTGTTTATAAAGCCCCCAGGAAGTGCTGTGAGTGGGTGTGGGTGTCCAGGGTGTGTGAAGCAAAGAGCTGAACATGTGGCTACGGAGCGGGGAGAGGGGATTATGGGAGTTGAGCTGGCAGCAGACAAAAAGTGCTGTGTGGATGTGCTCCTGAATCAAAGCTGGGAGGTCAAGGCTGGGAGAGGTTTCAGAAAGACTCATGCAACCTGTTCCTTTGGGGTAGGGCCGCTGAGAGGAGGCCCAGCATCCAGGTCGGATCTGGGGAGAAGTCAGGTGCACACAGGCACTAGTATGCAAGTGGGTGTGGAGAATGGTCCGGGAGTGGGGCGGATCCGGGAGGTAGGAGTGGGGGAGGGGAGGTCGTCGGCGAGTGGGTGTGTAGAGCCAGCCGGAGTGGGGGGTGGGGGCGCCGGTCCAGCGCCTCCGGCCGCCTCGACCTCCCCCGGGACTCACCCAGCACAAAGTAGGGCAGCTCCGTGTTCTCCAGGTCGTCCACCACGACCATTTCTCCCGGGAAGTCGTTGCGCACCGAGAAGAGGAGCTTGGGCTCCGAGGCCGAGGGGCTGTGCATGATGCTCAGGTCGTTCTCGCGCAGGAAGGGCAGCGCCGACACCGTGATGCTTTTAAGCTTGCACTCCAGCTCCTTGGATGGATCCACCTCGCCGGCGGCCGTGGCCAGCACGGCCGCCGGCCCCCAGCAGCAGGCGAGCAGGGCGCAGAGCCGGGCTAAAGCCATCTTGAGCCCCGGCCGCCTTCCTCCTAGCGCTGCGTTGGTGGGGGAGGAAGCGAGCGGGGAGGGAGCGAGCGAGCGAGCGCGGGAGGCGGGGGAGGTTAGGGAGGGGATGGAGAGCCGGGAGAGCCGGGAGAGCCCTGGACCCCGGAATGAGATGCCGCTTGCTGAGTGCTGGGTTTAAGCTCTGATGTCTGGAGAGCCCAATTCTTTGTTTCCCGGAGCTGCTTATCTGGAGAAGGGAAAGCGGGGGTGGGGGGAGAGGAGAAAAAGGGAAGGAAGGACGTCGAGAGGAAAGAGGAAGGGAGCTGAGGATTCTAGGGAATCAGGTCAGCCCCCAGCTGGCTGCCGGTGTTCCTGCCTCTCTCCTCCGTTGCATCCTCCAACGCGAGCAAGGCTCTTGGCTATGAACTACCTGCACGGCATTTTTAATAAATTGATCTTTGTAATGTAAAATCTTCCCTCTGGCATTATCAGCCAGAAGGCTTGAGAAAGGCACACAGGAGCACACACCATAAAGGGCACTTCTGCAAAGCAGTGTGGCGGGGGTGGTGGGGGGGATGCTTTCCAGATGCAAATTCCCCAAATGGCTTTGTGAATGTATTATAGCTTGCCCGAGTTTTGTCTTTTTTTACCCAATAGTTGGATTTGTACATTGGATAGACGGGTGCTGGGAGGAATGCACATGTGCATATTTTCACTTAGCACTAACTTTGCAAAATATTTAAGGAAAGTATTTGTTATACTGGTCTAGATGGATGGATAGATATGCACAACAGAGCAACGCGCACAGTTAAGCAGGAGACCAAAACTTTTACTTGCAACTTCTTTCAGCTTCTTCATTTCTATCACAAATGTTATCTGAAGTAGCCAATAAAAAGATGATTTGGGGAATACTATAATTGATAGGGAAAAAATATCAGAGTTCGCTCAAAGAAATCTTGAACCTTTAGAGAATCCAGTAAATAAAACAAAGCTGGAAGAAAATTGTGAGAAAAACCAAAGTTCCTAAGCATTCTTAACAGACGGAAAAGTAATAAAAGAATACCCTTGGGCATGAGCTAAGTCAATCCCAGTCAAAAGTACAACAGTGCAGATATTCAGCACCCTGAATAAGTATTCTGAAGAATACCACCAGCACCACCACCAAAACCCATATAAGATCCGTTCTCAATAGTGCTCAACGTTGCCATTTAAAAAATGATGACAATATGCAATAAACAGTGGTAGAAACATAACACTGTGTATTCTGAAATCTAACATTTAACTGAATTTTCTCTTACATGATAACCAATAACTTGTGTCCCTCCGATGTTATTGGGTGTCCCTCCGATGTTATTGGGTCAATGCTAGCCTGAATACTAGGTGCTATGAAGACTGTGCTATTTATAGTTCTCACTCTAGAAATTTAATGCACTACTGTTCTAAAAGACAACCCCTACTCTAGAAACAATTACATTTTCATTCTACTTGGTGTCAATTTATTGGCATATGTGAAAATATGTTATTTAAAAGGAAAAAAAGCTATTGACTTATATTTTACAAGGTTTCACTAATTGAGTAGAGAAAATAAGCCGTATTTAAGGTAATGTTTAAGTAGTGAAAGATCATTTACCACATATGCAAAGAAAAGAAGAACAAAAACTTTATTAGTTGAGTTTTTATACCTAACTTATCTGGGAATTAACCCCAAGGTATCTTACCATGCAGCATTGCAAACTACTGTAAACCACTGTAAAAATGATACATCAGCTAAGAACCTTTTGAAAACTCATCCTCATTATCGCTCCCCTAGAAGATACTGAGTGAGATAAAGACCCCATGATATCTCTTTTATTCTATTCTGTCTAGCATAAAAAATCTAGCATTAAACTTAGTTATGTGAGGTTATTTGCCATTGAATAATGATAGTGGATGCCAGGAAAACACCCTTGGTACTAGAATGTGAGAAATGGCATGTAACGACCAGACCATGTATTCATCCAGTCTCTCATTTAACAGATAAGGAAATTGAGACCCATGAAATAGTGATCTATCTTCTACGGAGCTAAGACCATGAACAAGATTTCTTTGCCCACTGCTCTTTCCACTACATAGTTATGGTACACTAGGGTGCACCCATGGATAATCACTGGGCTTTATGGACCACTGTAATTAATTCAGCAAATGTTTGTGTACCTACCATATCCTAAGCATTAGGCTAAGCACAACCAGAAAAATACTCCTCCTGCTTTTGAGTAGCATATAATCTACTGTCACTTTGAAATCTTTCTTTCTAATTTTCTGAAGAGTCTTGAGTCATGTTAGAAAGCCCAAGTGAACCACTTAGGGTTGATTTTCTAATATGTCAATATCTAGTCTTCTTAAAACATATATTAAGTTGGGAATAGTTGGTATTTCAAGTCTTTCTAGACCTCTCTCTCTCTCTCTCTCTCTCTCTCTCTAAACAAGAACCAAACAAGAGAAGCTGTAGAATTTTTTTTTAAAGAAAATATATTATTCCAGGGTACTTGATTACTGTAAAAATGGAAATAATGTTACATGGTCTTTTCTTAGGGAATTAAATACCTAGAGATATGGGTAAAGGTTGAAGTACATAGAAACCAGGCCATCTCTACTGGATGATGTTTTACATTTAAATGAAATGGGGGAAAATGTTATGTATCTTAATCATCACCTTTGTGTAGTGGCATAATGATATAGTGAAATAATAGACTTGGATTCAAGACTTAACTTCATAATATTCTTATTTGGAGATAAGCTTGGACCATTCTTGTCTTTAGTTTCCTCATCAACAAAAGGGGCCAATCATCTCTGCTCACCCCTGTAGGTCACAGAAAATGTTTCTGATTTCTATCACCAAAAAGTAATGTTACTTGCTCCTGAATTTTGTAACTATGGAATCTCAGAGTATATGCTCTTTTGTTTCTTAACATTTTCAGTCATCATTATGTCTATGAGATTTATCCATGTAGTTGAATGTTTTATTGCTGTGTATTAGTCCATTACATGACTTCATGGCATTTATTCATTCTCAGAAATATTTCTGTTCTTTAAAACACTATAAAACAGCAAGCTCTGTTATCTCCAATCTTGACTTTTCTCCTGAGGTCCACCTTCCTGTATTTAAGTGCCAACAGCCTCTTTCCTTGACTGTTAAAATAGATTCTGATTGCTTTTCCTCCTATCGACATATTCTGTACACAACTACCAGGCTGATCTTCATGAAATCTAACTTTCATTATGTCATTCTAGTTTTTCTTTTTCTATAAGATAAAGTTCAAACCCTATGGTTTAGAAATTTAAAAACTCTTCTAAATCTCACACTGTTTTTCTAGATACATTTGCTCACTGCACTATATCTTTATCCTCCCACCACACATGCACACGCACACGTGCGTGCACACACACACACACACACACATATCTCTCAATCAAATTAAAGTCTATTTCCTATTTTCACTCCTTCCAAGCCATTCTGTCCATCTGGAATGCAACCTTCTTCATTATTCAGATTGTCCCATCTCTCCAAGCCAACCTCCAGCTGCACCGATGCAGTGAGAACTTCCATCACTTCCCTTTCTCTAGCTCCATTCCCTGAGCATTTATTTACATCTCCCCCACACATACACACATATACGCATATATATACACATGCACTCAGGAGAGCAAGAGCTATTTCCTAACACAGTGTCTTTAATTCAATATTCTTATCTGCAAAGCAGAAATAATACATCGTTTTGGGGGTGGTTGTGAGGAGGAAATGAGATTATGTATGTAAAGAATGTGACACATTTTAGGCATTTAGTTGGTACTCAGTAGTGATAGCCTTTGCCACTATCACCTTATTCAATTATTTTGGCAAGAAAATAGTCTTCAGAGTCATCTTCAGGAGATTTTCTCCAGTGTAGTAGTCAAAGCAAATTAAGTGACTTATATTCCTTGGTGTTTTCCCAGAGGATATGTCCACCAAAAGACAAGCACAAAAATATTCATAACAAGTTTACTTGTAATAGCCAACAAAGAGACCCAGAAACATCCCAGATATCTATCAAGAGCAGAATGAATAATTGTCATGTAGTCATGTAATGGAATGGTGCACAGCAATGAAACATGCAACTGTATGGATAAATCTAACAGACATAATGATGAGTGAAAGAATCAAGATGCAAAAGAATGTATACTCTAAGATCCTATATTTACAAAATTCAAGAGCAAGTAACATTAATCTTCGGTTACGCAAGTCAGAATATAGTTATAACTGAGGACTGGAGGGTTTCGATTGAGAAAGTTCAGGAACATGCTTCCCAGGGTGCTAGAAATAAAGTGAGTAATGGTTACATTGATGCTTATATAGAATTCATCAAAGTATATACTTATGGCCATTTTTAATGCATATTTTGCCTCTTTAAATTTTTTTACGTGGCTTCAGACTTTAAGGAAAAGAAAGCACAAGCAAGTTTTCTTTTTTGAGTTGTCTTATCTGCCAACTTCGCTTCTTTCCTCTATTACAGATTTTGGAAATTTTAACTTTCTTTCCACTGAAACCAACAATTCTTTGTTTAACTCCTCCCTCTATTTACCCACTTCCTTATGCTATTTTACAAGAACCTCAACATCTCAGTGTGTTATCACTTGGGACAAGTTCAGTGGGTCTCTGTCTCTAGAAATCACAAAAGTAAATAACTCACCAGTTGAGTAGCAATAGATTTAGGCTTTCACTGTTTCGCTTATTTTATTCTAGACAGAGCTCAGGACCCTGTGGCACCACCATTCTCTGAATGTTTTGTAGCTTAGGCAAACAGATACCTGCAGTATGCAGAAAGAACTTCAAACTTGTATAAGATACAGAGAAGAAAATATAGATGAAAGTGATAGATGTGTGAATCTAAGGGAATGTATGTGAGATACTATTTCTAAATTTTCTTTATTCATTCAGAACTTATGACTACTTGATGCAATTTAGCTAATCTCCATGTGTACTATTTAGACATTCATTAAATCTCTGCATACTTTTTTTCCTAGTTCTTTACAGAATAATCTCTGATGTTCCTCTCCATTTATGGAAACTCAATTGAAAGACTCCTCTCCCTTTCTGACTATATATTTATCTTCTTAATTTTACCCCCACCACGTGACTTAGTGTGAATCTCCCAAGTTCCTTACCCAGCTCCAGCCCCCAGCTCTTCCCTTGAATTGTATTTTTCTTCAACTATTACTTTTTCTCCCATGCTCTTGCCAAAATCTAGCATGGTATGCTAGTTAGCAGTACATATTTCAGTTTTGAACTCTCATTAGGACATCAAAAATATATACTTCACACTTCAATGTAAAGTTAATATTTTCTTCCCTTCCCCTTTCCTCCCTTCTCCCTCCACCTCCCTCCCTTCTTCCCTCCCTCCCTCTCTCTCAATTCACAGGCCCAGCAACAGCACCTGCTTCACAGAAACAAGGCTGGTCCTGTTCTGATTTCTCTAGTCTTCCTTTAAAAACTAAATGGAGATGCACAGTCCCTCTTCCTGACACACACAGAAGTGAAAGGAGACACACAGAGGGAAAACACCATAAGGAAAACAATTCCCTTTTTTGGAAGGACATTTTTTAAACTTAATCTCTCCCCAGAAATCTGAAGTTCTCCTCTTTGCCTCTGTCCTTACAGTCCTGGTGTGGGAGCAGAATGTTTCCTGATTTAGCTGTCTGGGCCTCTAAATCTGTTTCACTCTCTAGCCATCTTACTGGGTTCTTGCTCTCTTTTGCCTCTCTCTCCCCTTGGATCTTTGGGTGTGTGTGTGTGTGTGTGTGTGTGTGTACTGAGTATTTCTCACTTGGGGGCTCATTTCTAATTAAGTAATCCAAGAGGCTAAAATGCACAAAACAACCAAATGAAACCTCAAATTAGATGGAAAATGGCTCAGAAGGGTCCCAATCTCTGGCAGTTCTAGTTAAGCAAGCAAACAAAATGGGCTGGGACAAATGGTTATTGTAACTCAGGAAGATTAGAAGAAAATGTAATTAGCTCCCCAGCTATTTCTTGTTCCCAAGCCTTCTTAGAGTGTCCAACGCCCCACCCGTGAATGTACCCAAGGCTTCCTTATCCAAACCAAAAAGTCCCCGCTGCAACGCTGGGAGGGTTAACAGAGCTGGTACCCCAGCCTGCCAGCTCACCAAAGGAGAGAGCGGTGAGGCTCAAAGCCCGCCCCCTGCCAAGCCGCCCAACCAATGGGCACCTGTGGGGAGTGTGGCGCTGTATCCCATTGGCTGCCAACCTACGTGCATAAGAAAGAAAGAGAGAGGCAGGCAGGGCAGCATTGTTATCTTAAGACACTCATCTGGTGTCTGAGTCTGCAGGTGACACTGCTTAGGTACGGGAGCGCAGAGTCGCAGCGGGGATGCGCCGGGTTTCAGCTCTGGGATGCGATCCGCCTGCCTCGCAAGCCGGGTGCTGCTGTGCTGGCAGCGCCTACGCTGAGCCCCGAGGATCCCGTTAGGACTTGCCTAGGGATGTGCACCTGCCGTGCGCTCCGAGGTCAGGGGCAGGTCTGCAGGCAGCGGAGGGAGCGGTGAAGCCAGAGGACCTGTCTCTGCCCATGTGCGAGGCACTGATTTCGGGTGAGAGAAGGGGTAGGTGAGTCTCTTTAGAGTTGGAAAGAAGGCAAAATCTTGGGTTTCTCCTCTGCGGAGGGACAGGGGACTCCCGCAGTTAGGTTTTGCACTTTCCTCACCCCTCCCACCCCGTGTGCGCCCCAGCCAGGTGCCGAAGCCCCACTTCAAAGATGCTGTGGGAGACCGGGATCCTTGCTGCTCAGCGGGAAGGCAGCAGGCAAGTGGTCTAACGTTGGCGGAGGTGGCGGTGGCGGCGGCAGCGGTACCGACAGTAAAGCGGGGAGCAAGAGAATTTGAAAAGAGACATCCGCTCCCTCTCACACGCTGAGGGGGAGGCATTCGCATTTCCCCAAATGAGAAAGAGCCACAAGAAATCATGAAGTAAAAACTTTGGAAAGCTGCCACTGGAGATGTTGCACAAAAACCTGGAATCTTTTAGGAGTCTCCTCCCAGTCGTTGAAGGTTTGGGAAGCAGCTGATACAGCAAGGAGGGCTCTTGCAAGGATTCAAGGTAACAGTGCAGGGTTTCAGTGATTTTTCTCTATCCCCTTTTCATTGTCCTTTTTGGTGTGTCCGTTGGTAAAGGGACCATTTTGCTCTCATACAACCCTCTTGCCCTGGTGTCTGGCAGTTGCAGGCAGAGGGAATGATTCCACCTTTCTTAGTTGCCGTCATATAGAGCTGAGCAATGGACTTTGGGGCTGAGCTAGAGATCACTCTGCTATTGCCTCCTGGTGTTGCATGGCTGTCTCCGGGTTTGGGCACTCTGTCTGACCTATATTGCTTTTGCCTGGTTTAAGTCCTCAAAGTTAGTACAACTCCTATTAGCTGCAGAAAATTCAATAGGCTGCATAATTGCAGAAGATGACGAGGACTTTTGCCTGCCCAGCTGACACTGGGAGGTTCACTATGTTTGAGAATGACCCGGGAGAGCTGAGGTTATGATGCACTATATCCATATTCTCATGTTCACAGAGCCTATGACATGTTTCCCATGCACATGCAGACAGGAAAATAAAATTCCAAACAGTGAACCCTGTAGGTTGCAAATAGTCTCCCCAGGGTGGTGGCAGAAGCCCCATTGATCGAGTTGAGCCTGGCAGAGCACTGGAGACAGTAGGGAAGAACATTGCTGTGCTGAAAGGTGGGATGTGCTGGTATCATCTAGCAGATCTGTCTCTATTTCTATGATCATCTGGGTACACAGTCGAATGCTGTCTGTAATGTGTGTATGTATGTGTGCTTGTGCTCACAGCTGTATGCAGGAAGCAGGCCGCCTACGGAAGAATCAAGCATGTGCAGCACCCTGCCCAAACCACAGATGCCTGGGGTGTTCCTGCCTAGTAGGAACATGAACTTGTGAGCTGTTGTTCCAGCTCAGAGGACTTTTATCCTCACCAAGCAGTCCCTCTTCATGGTACATATTTATCCAGGGTATATAGACCTAAGCCAAATATTAACTAATATTCAGGCTAATGCACTGTAACGTGATTGAACAGACCCCTCTGTAAAGAACTGTATGTGTGCTCTTTGCAGCCCTGGGAGCAGGGTGCTATGAGCAGAAATAAATGTTCTGTTAAAAGGATAGCAATTATAAAAGGCTAAGCTTATAGATGGGTACTCTGGGCCTTATTGAGCAGGGACAGTGATATGTCAGCATAGACCAATCAGAGGGATAAAAGGTATATTGTAAGTCAAGTATTTCTGCCTCTGTCCTTCTCCAGACATATGCATGTTGAAGTGACTCTCTCTGGCCATGCTCACTAAAATATATGCAATGCCAGTATTAACCAAGCAACTAAAGTATTTTACCAAATCCCCTGGGGGGCAGTCTGATGACATCAGGCAACAGCAAAGTGATGCTGGAGTTTGTGTGCTTTCCCTCCTGACTTCACACAGTTGTGTGTATGTTATTTGTTTAAGGCATGATCCTCTCGAGTCCCCCTTCAACCAGAATAAGTTGCTTTGCAGCACTGAGGCCATGACCAAGCAAGGCTGCCACAATGATCCTGTCTTATCAATATCAGAGCTGCTGCCTACACTAGAAAAAGATGCATGCCTTGCTTCTTTGAGGAGGGTATGATTTGAAAAGGTACAGAGCGTGTATATTGTGAAATGTTTGAGAGAAAGAAAGCAAATGTCAGACCATAGTCTCCCCTTCTGGAGGGCAGCTGGCTCCGAAGTGTTCGACAGCTGAGCTGCAGCCATGGAGAAGACAGAAGCATTCTTGACTCTTACTTCCCCTCCTCACCAAAAATGGAGCTGGCTTTGTCTCCCAGAATGGAGTGATGTGTGTTGCAGTGTGGGGACAAGAAAGGACGTGAAGAGAAAAGGGCTGGAGAAGGAGGAATGCTCCTCCTCTGTCAGCATGGGTCTGGTCTCAAAGATGGGGAGCATCTTCTCTTTTTGGCCCTCAAAATTATCTTCTAGGTGCTCCTTTCTGGCCTCCTGACAGGCTGTTTACTAAGCAAGGCCAAAGGGCAAAGAACATCCCTGCGTCATCACCTTCTTCTAATCCCCTTTCCCAAGACACAGGCTAGCCACTGGGGAGCATCACAGAAAAATGACACACTCCTTTGAGGCACTGCTCTGAAATCCCTCCCCAACTCACAAACAAGAGGTAATCTGGAGGGACTTGAGACATCTGCGTGGGCACTTTCTGCTGACTGGGATGCTTAGATGAGGTTTCCTAGTTAGTGTTTTGTTTTCCCCACTGCGCAGTGTATTTTTGGCAATTCAACTGTTTCTCTTAAGTAATAAGACCTTGTATACATTTTATAATGGCATCCTCTTCCAAAGGGCTGAGGGTACTTTACAGAGCTCATCTAATTAATCCTCACACAGCTTATTGTCTCATTTAACTTTGATTACCCTAAGAAGCAAAGCTAGAATGATGTTAGCCCCCTTCTTGGAAAAGGGAGGGCAGAGAACCTCAGAAAGAGGAACTGCTTTATGCAGGGTCACACAGCACTTAAGGGACACTATGGAATGGGATCTGGGTTTCATTGCTCCTGAGTCAGCCCCAGACTCCATGGCCTTCTTCTAAGAAATGGTTTGATCTTGGTAATTATAATCTGATTTAGTTGTTCTGCACTCTACAAGGATGGAGATGTTACAGTGACACAGGGTTTCTCCTCTGGGACTAACCCAAGGCCAGTGAAGAATGAAAGTCTTGTAGGTCTTTGCCCTTGCCCTCAGTGATCTTACAGTCTAGTTAGGAAACTAGGCTTACATCTGACAAAAGGGAAATGACGATGTAAGTTCTAAACAGCAATTCAATACCAGAGAATTCACAAGGCTGACCTAATTAATCTGTGATTGATTTGTACAGATAATGAGAGCTATCAGTATTCAAAGGAAGGAGAATTTGAGTTGAGCCATGAGGGATGGGATGGGATTTGTTTGGATAGAAAGAAGGAGGGAAAGGGTTCTAGCCGACAGAAATAATAACTGCAGCACTGTTGGGAAGGTTGGAAACTTCAAGGCTTGCTTGATTCCTTGGGGTTTACTCTGAGCCACCCATTTTCTTGCATTCTATAAATACCATATGCCTGGTTAAATTATTTTAAACGTAGATTGGCCTAAAGGAAGTTGCCCTAGAACCTAGGCAGGGAGCTCTGGAATGCTGGGCATCTCATTAGACATTGAAAATTACCTGGCCTGCCACCCATCCTCAAGTCTAATCTATATATTGTAAGAAAAGTATTGCTCAACCTCAGAGAGCTTATCAACATCATATCCAAGAATCTCCATGAGAATATTGGGGGCAAACAAGCAAATTTTAAGAGAACACACACACACACACACACACACACACACACACACACACACACACAGCTTCTCATATTTTAGAATTAGAATCTCCTAAGAGAGAGCCTTGATTTTCCTCCATTTCCTATTTCTCCACCCAAATGTTCCTCCTGGGGTTTTCTTAGAGCTGGCAAAATGCCAAAGCCCTTAGGCATTTAGCACTGAGCAAGAGATTTTCAATCTTAAGATTCTTGAGCATGCCCATGTACATAACCTCCTGTCTCCCCTTCTCTCTCCCTTTTAATAAAACATATGCTGTAGCAGTCACTAAAGAGGAGACCATGAAAAAGCAGGGAGGGGGCGGGATGCAGTGTTGCCTCAAACTGTACCACAGGGCACCGTACTTGTTCAGCGGGGCAGGAGAGGAGAGAGGCAGCCTGCCAGTGTGGGCAACGCCAAGGAAGGGCCCACGAGGAGAGAGCCATGACCAGCCAGCCATGCACATTTGCTCCCAGAGCAGGCATCTCTCCCAGAGGAAAGGTCAAGGCAAACACAGGGCCTGTGAGAGGAATGGTAACACAACCTCACTAGTCATTGGTCTTCACAGGTTTGAGATGTTTTTCATGCTGCAAGTCACTGGTCACTTGGGTGGCCCCATTCCAACATGGAGGAAGTTCCCATTGAACATAAAAGTGGAATGGCTTACCTAAAGTCACTCCATAATTGCTCCCAGGTCAAAAGCACAATTCCCACAAACCCAGTCTGTTTGTTTGCTTAGCTCTACGAGTTTATTTAGGGAACTTTATTTTCCCTTGACAATCCTTCCCTGGACCTTGCTGTCACCCTTGTTTCCTGTGTTAAATGACTGTGTAGCCAGACTGTGGTCATGACATCTTTTCTCTTTACTATTCAGAAGTATCCACTGCTATGTTTGGGGGCTGAGGTAGAGATCCGGGGCCATGGGTGTGTGGTTAGGGGTTGTGAATTAAAGACTCTTCTATCTGGAAATGAAGACAGGCCACTCAGTTATGCTTCAAACTGGGGGCAATGGTGAACCATTCTTATGTGACCAATTAGTATGTGACCCTCTTTAAATTGTCACTCTGCCATAGAGAGAGAAGTAAAGTTGAGTAGCATCAACACAGCATGGAATCATCAACAGCCAGACCCATTATTCCTCTTACTGAGGCTCACATGAAATGCAGACATTTCTGGAATTCTGGATTGGGCAAAGGGAGAAGACGATTTGATACCTCACAGGACTAAGCTCTAGGCACTTGCCAATACGATAGCATATTGGTATCATGTGGCTCTTGAGCATTTGAAATGCATGCTGTAAATGTAAAATATGTATTGGGTTTTGAAGACTTGGTTATAAAAGAAAAGCAATGTAGAATATCTCATCAGTATTTTTTAATCTTCATTGCATGTTAAAAAGATAATATTCTAAATATATTGGGCTAAATAAAATACATTAAGATTAGTTTCATCCATTTTTTTACTTTTTAATGTGGCTATTAGAAAAGTTAAAATTATGTGAGTGTCTGGCATTATTATTATTTTTGGATAGTGTTAGCAAAGGCCCTGCAGAGTAGCGACAGGATAATGGGGAAAAGCGGCAGAGGCAAGAAACAGGAGGAGGCGGAGACAAAAAAGAGAAAGACCATGGAAGGAGGGGTCAGGAGCAGCCCAGAGTGAGCCTTAGGGCATGTGTTTCTAAAATTTCAAGTCAAGAAGGACACAGATAGCATACACCAACCTATATTTATTTGAAGAGAGACCTTGTTAACTGTGATTCAGCCCACCCAAAGCCTTTGGGAAGCACTGCAACTCTCAGCTCACATACAAAGAATGAGCTGGTGAGTGGCTTGGTAATTTCATCCTAATATTTTTGAGTTTTTGAATGACAGTAGAAATAACCAAGTGACTCATCTTTAGGGTCTCACTCCAAAGTGTAAGGACACAACAGTGGGATCTGCTGGGTATGTTTGACTTTCAAATTCCCTCCTTTCTTCTCATCTCTACCATGTTATGGTCATTCCTTGTGAGAGCTTTCTGTTTTCATATCAGATATGTTGATAGTGCGGTGGGAGAAAGAAAAGCATGGCCATGTATTAAAGATTATTTTGTGAAATAATGAGCCAGGTATGGTGGTGCATGTCGGTAATCCTGGCTGCTTGGGAGACTGAGGCAGGAGAATTGCTTGAACTCAGGAGGCAGAGGTTGCAGTGAGCTGAGATCGCACCACTGCACTCCAGCCAGGGCAACAGAACGAGACTCTTTCTAAAAAATTATGGACCTACCAAGAAGAAGAATTGAGAGAAGACATAATAACTGATTTTTTAAAAAATAATGACAGATTTGAATATTATAACTTTCATTATCATTATTGTTATTCACTGCAGTAAGTTACATCACAACTTCAACTCATATTTGCTCATTATTCTATAGTTCACAAAAGGTTTTCACAAGCCTTATCTCACCTTACTCTCACAACACTTCTGTGGGGTGGTTATCACCACCATTCAAAGCTTCTCGTGACCTACCCCAAATTATCTTTATTACTGTATTTCTAATCTTTCTCTATTTCATTCAATCTTGCTTAATCAAACTACTCTATTTACTGTTCTTACATGTTAACCATGTCAAAAAGGAATTATTAGCCCCCTGATTCTCAGTTTTATCATCTATAGAAGTGAAAAATAATGCTCAATCTCTCGAAGGGTTGTTTTAAATGCTAAACAAGATAAAGTAGGTAAGGTGCCAAACATAGTTTCAGGCACATTGTAGATGCTCAACAAATGTTAAACACTCCTTCTTACTAAAGGTCTTTACTTGGACATCACCAAGATTAAAATCCAAAGCTAAACTCAGTATGTGCCAATTCACATCCCAAGCCATTCCTTTCCCCAAATTCCCTGCTTTGGTTAAAGGTACTAAAATCCACCTGATCTCCAGAGGGATAATGAAGAAATGTGTGTTGTCCTGGGCTCTACTTTCTCTCAGACTGCCCCTACATGCAATGAATCCTCCAGGATTGACAGGGTCTATCTCCTAATGATTTCTCAAAGCCATCCTCTCCTCCTCACCCCTCCTGCCACTTTCTAATGCCAGGCTCTCACCCTTCTCTCCAGCATCTTCCCAGGACTTGATCTCCGTATCTATTTTCTTGAGGGCTAGCCAATCCAGTCTCTTCCCTGCAGCCAGGATGATCTTTCAAAATGGTAAATTTGACTATGCTTTTCCACTTACTGTAATTCTCCAGTGACTCTACTGTCAGAATAACAAGTTACTTAGCATGACAAACAGGAGCTCCTTCCTGAGCTGGTCCATAGCCCCTCTTTGCACCTTTCCCACCTCCCCCTTCTCACAGCAGCCACTTCAAATGCCAGGCAGCTCCCTCAGCACTCTGGAGCCTTAGAGGTCCTTGGTTGTTTTCCTGCAGAATCTTCCCCTGTCCTATTCTCTGCTTCCTGAAGGGTTACTGAGCTTCGAAACTCTGTAAATAGTATCCCTCTGTGAAGGCTTCTCTGAGACTCCAGGACAGAATTAATTGCCTCCCCCTCTAGACTCCTACACATCTTGTTCAAATTCTGTTTTTGCTCTGTACTCACCACACTATTCTGACTTGTTGATATGGCCATCTCCTGTACCAAGCAGCAGGGCTGGAATCGAGGTTCTAAGACATACTTCTCTGAAAAGATTTATTGCTTATATTGAGTATATTATCAAGAGTGTGTAGTGCTGGGTTCTATTCTGAGGCATTGAAGATTCAGCAAACAGCAACACAGATAAAGATCTGCCCTCAAGATGCTTCCATTCTAGACAGAAGATATGGTTATAATCCTGATTATTATGCACATCGCTGATAATAGCTAACACCTTAATAGTATATAACTGTCAGGCAGACACTGTACTGAAATTTTACACAAATAAACTCATTTGATCCTATAAGGTAAGTAGCTTTGTTATTTTGTAGGTGATAAATTGAAAGCCCAGAGAGGCTAAGCAACTTGCCCAAGGCCACACAGATAGTAACTAGGCGGGGCTGGCATTCTAATCAAGTTTAGACCTGGAGCCCACATTTTTTATTACTATGGTAACCAGAAAAATAACATTATAAATAAATAAATGAATAATTTCAAGTGCTGATAATGAAAAAGATAGAGTATTGTCAGAGTGATTGAGCCATTGGTCAGGGAAAGTCTCTTAGAGGAAGTAACATTTAAATTGAGGTGTAATTTGTCAATTGAGAAAAGTAGAAATTCTAGAGTTGGATCTGGGGATCTAGAGAGGAGAGACATTTTCTCTTCTGTGTAACCAAGACACTAGCTGCTGTAATGTCCACCTCTCACTGCTGGAGTTCCCACACTCAAGCCTTGGGTGGTCTTGGCTTACAGCTAATAGCCAGAATGTCCCCAAACCTATCCCATACTAATCTACTTGTCCCTCCTTTTCTTTTGGGTTAAGACATATCTCAGAAGGTCCAGTATGCTGCATTCTACAAAGGTAGGAAGCATGGCACACACATACGCTCTCTCACACACACACCTGCTTTGCCGAACCACTTTATTTCACTTCTCTCCTGTGAACAACGTGTCATTCAGAACCTTCATGAAGTGACAGAGAGAGGCATAGCAAAAGGGCTGGGGACAACCCAGAGGCATCAGTAAAAGGGGAAAAGAAAATTATTTTTTAACAAGATGAGAAGTGAATTGGACTGGAGGGAGAAACAGGAATTTGATCAAGGAGGGGCATGCAGAAGGAGATGATTCTGAGATGCTGGCAGTGTTCTGTTTCTTAATCTGAGAGCAGGTTTGCTCTACGATTTTATATCTATACACACATATGTACATATGCATTCACATACAGATGCACACCCCATATGTACACATGCATGCATCTATACCTTCTGTATGAATATTTCTTGCAATAAAAGGTTAAAGAAATGATTTGGAGAGCAGAAGAAATGGGTAGGACAAGTTCATACATATTTAATATGCTCCCAATGCCTATTTTATGATAAAACTTGGACTAGGTTCCTTTTTACTTATATTATCTCATTTAACTTTTATTACAACCTTATGAAGTATTATTCCTGTTTTGCATATGGAAACTAAGGAAGGCAAAGCATAGAGGAGCAACAACATTCAGACACTGGGCTCTTGCCCCTGCACCATGTCCTCTGTCTTCCACCCTGGGTGGCTCTGAGGGTCAGTGGGGTGGGTGATTTTGGGTGAGACAAACCTGGGCATCAATCTGGTCATGGTCACTTGCCCACTGTGTGACCTCAGCTATGTGTGACCTCTGTCAGCCTCAGTATCCCCACCTAGTAAAATGGCTATTACACCTTATAACCACAAAAATTGTAAACATTACAGTTGCACAAAAATTATAAAGTTTAAAGACAATGACTGACAAATAGCAGAGTTGAGCGTCCTTAAGCTTGAAGGAAAAGGTTTCCCTGAATTGTACAAGGACATATTCACGGTGGTTTTCACCTTTCAAAACAGCAGTAGATTTTAATCAATAAACCTTTACCGAGAACCCCAATATATAAAGCAGATTAAATGGGAACTCTCTGGTTGGAGCAGGCCTGGGGGGGTTCTGGAACTCTGCCACCTGTCTCTTCTCTTTCCTCACCCACAGGTGTTCCCTGGGGAAACTCCTTGGCCCCTAAAGCTATTTAAAACACATTGATATCCGCTGCAGAAGTCCTTTAAAAAGCAAAACTTGTGATTCATTTAAAATCACAGGTGACGTATTAACATTGATTTTAAAGTAGAAGACTTTCACACTCACCCAGACACATCTGCGAAGTTCCGTGAGACTAGGACCAATTACTGTTGTTCTCCCTTGTTCTCAGTAATTGAAAATGCAAGGAGTTCAATGTCTGTGAATGAGCGCCTGCTGTGTGCCAGGCACTGTAGTAGATGCTTACAGTCTGCACTGTGAGATCTCTTTCAAGTCTAACAACTCTCTACGAAGTAGATACTATTATTCTCGTTTCGAAGATGAAAAAAAAAAAAATGGGTACAGAAAGGTTAAGTCAATTACCCAAGATCTCACAGCTAGTGAATAGTGGAGTTGGGATTCAAACCCGTGTCGCAGGACGAATTAGAAAGCCAGAATTTTGCCGTCAACTCCTGCAACCTCGTAAACAGTGGATTGGGAGGAATAGTGCCTCGCTCAAAGTTTCTTACTTTTTTCCAGTACTCCTCAGTTGTGATTGTTTTTCTTCTGTTTTCATTAGGGCACCCAGGTCTCCCAGAACGAAGGCAGCGGTCCTCCTTGCGGGGAGCCCCAGCTCAGGGAGGGCCGAGCATCAGGCCCAGCGGCAGGCAGCGGGGAGCTGGTGACTGGGGACTGCCCGTCCCTCGCTCCGCTTCAGGCCCCATCGCGACCACGAGGCTGCCAGGGCTGCCCGGGCGACGACTCCCGCTGGGCCGGAGTCTGGCGGCCCGGGGGGAGGTGACGCGGGGAGGGACTGGGCTTACTGTAAGTGTGAGGTGGGGATGCAGAGGGAAGGCCTTGAAATCCCCTTGAGGCCTAGAAAAGCCTAAGCACTCCGTGAGGACTGAGGGGGCAGCTAATGTCTGCCTCCCCCTCACTCACTGTTCAGCCTTTTAGCGTCAGTGCGTCGTCAGGCAGGAGCAGGGGCAGGTGGCTGACGGCCGTCGTGCCGGTGGGTGGCGGGGTCTTGGGAGGCGCCCAGGACGCGCCTCTTCTTTCTACAATCTGCGACCTTTGAGATGTGAGCCGCGAGGGACGGACGGCAGAGCAAGGGCGGCCTCCTCCGGAAGCCTCGGGGCACGGGAGACCCCTAGAGGCGCAAAGCTGTGTTACAAGCCTCCGGCCGCGGAGGCGCAGGCGAGATTCTTGCCCCGGAGGTTGCCGAGGAGTGGCCGGTACCTCTCCAAAAACCTTCACCTGTAAGTACACTCCCGCAAGCTCGACGGGGACAGCAGGGGACCCGTGTGTGCGTGCGCGTGTGCGGAGAAGGAGCGGGGAGGGACAGTTACATTGCAGAAGCAATCCTGTCTGGAACTAAGCCGATTAGCCCTGGTCCGGTTCCTCCCTCCCTGCCCCACCCCTCCCATCCTCCCTTAGCTCCCCACCTGCAGCCACTCAGCCCCTGCAGCAATCCAGAGACTGCCCTCTTTGGCAACTCCCCACCACCTCCATCAAGATAATGTCTTTCCCTCAGGGCCCTTCACACCGCTCAGTAACCTGATCAACTAATTTGTGTTAAGGTATTAATGACTAATAATGATTTAATGTGCTGCCCTCCCAATTAACACTGGAGCATTTCAAAAGAGAAATTCACAGATTTTAACCCAAGTGAGACATGGTGCTTTCCCTTATCTGAGAAGAATTGTGGGCCCTTCAAAACGAACCATACAGACAGCTGCCGATTCTGTATATACGCTGCATCACTCCTGAGCTTAGCAATGCTTTATGCAGAGGCTCAAGCAGAATTTCCCAAAGAGGGATGCTTTGACCTACAACTCTTAAAGAGCGCACCTGTACAGCTTTAATGAAGAGAAGAAACCTGGTGCCTCAATATCATGTCTCTAGAAGTTCGGTGGTTTTTTGCTCACACATGTGACAACATAGTCATTGAGAGAAGAGGCTCAGGCATGGTGAACTTGGGTTCAAGCCTTTGGCAGGCTCTGCTATGTACCATCTGTGTGATCTTGCCAAGTTACTATATTAGCCTCAGGGTGCACATCTGTGAAATGGATGTGGTACAACTCACATCACAGGCATCACAGGGTTAGTTTGAGTATGAAATAAAATAATGCAGAATTAGCACTCATAAAGTCTGATATGTAGAGTGCTCCATAAATGACAGTTCTTTTTCTTAATCTTAGATTTTTTTTTTTATTATTATTGTTTTTGCCCTGTCTCAAACTCTCAGTTCAGGGCAGCATGCAAATGCTGTATTTATTTATTATTTAAAAGCAGGGTGAAGCAATCCAGCCTTCTAGGCATGGTTGGTTTGGTAATGAGCTAGATTTCTTTCCAGGTGATGGCACTGTGTGAGCTTTTTTTTTTTTTTTTTTTCTTTTTCTGCTTGGTTTCTTTAAATGTATCTCACAAATGCAGTGAGGAAAATGGATTTGGCAGTGACTCAAAAAGACTTAATGTATTTTGGAAAAAAAAAAAAAGCCACAACAAAAACTGGTTTGTTTTTGTGATATATAGTTCATGTGATATGACAAAATTCCATTTTTATGCTTAGGAAAATTGGCTAATTTTAAAACAGTTGACACATGCCATATGCATATGGAGTAATGATGGATTTTGCTCAGGCAAACAACAGAAGAACACAGGGCCAGCAATAACTTTGTTAGGGCTTTAGTTGGTTAAATTCTTATTTGATGGGCAGACCTGCCGCACGTAGGAGAGGAGAGTGACAGGAAAAATGGACTCATCATGGCTTCAGGTGATGGAGTCAGATATTTGATCATAGAGATACTAAGCTTAGGACACAGACACTGTGTTTTCATTAAATCAGTGAGAAGAGACTTGGGAATGTACCAGTGTGGCAAGCTTATGTTCAAGAAAGTGAACAGTTTATGAAGATATTTTCTGGGTAAAAGGTGTGGATGGTGCAAAGGGTACTGAATTGGTGAGCCACCATGTTAAACTTTCCCTGGTCATTCCTCCTGTTGGAGACATGAATAATTTTTGAACTTCAAATATGGTTTATAATGTGCCTTGGGTTCCTCTGGTTTACAGTTCTGCATAAATCACACTGAAAAGGGAATCCCACATATTTTTGATTACTGCTATTTAGGGAAAAGAGGCTGCATATGAAAGTAAGATGGCATATTCAATGAGAAATCATTATGAAAAGCTTAAGAAAGAGACAAATGCTCTATTATCTTGATGTCCTTCCACTTTCAGCTCCCCATACACATGGAGATACCCAGCTCCTTATAGGCCGATGGTATGCAATCTACTTGACTCAAAAAAGCTTTTGGCTTTTATTTTATTTTACTTTATTTCTTTCAAGGTATGATTTAATTAGTGACTGCAGAGGAAAAAAGCTGAACAGCTTAGAGGAGGTTTATGGTTAGGTCTGTAGGACTCAGCAATTTGACATTCTAATCCTGTTATTTCTCACCTTAAACTGAACAGAGTCAGCAGGGTTTTTCCCCCATAATTCATTCAGTTATTAGGTTTCCCCTCCTCTTACTCTTCACTCTCATCCTTTGCTTCATCTGATTTTGTGTGGATGTGGTTCCCTACTACATGGTTCTCCCCAACCCTCAGGATAGCAAAAAACAAACAAACAAAACCAATGTCTTGGTGGCTCATTCATGAGCGAGCCATCTAGAAAATAAATTCCTTTCCTCCCTACTTTAATTCCTAGAATGAATCATCTGTCTCTCATATGAACTTGACTACTAAGATGACTGCAGCCAAGGTCCTACAGTGATGCTAAGACGAGAGGCCAAGTAGTGTGTCTACTTTTTTTTAGATTATAAACTATAAACATTTTGAAGACAGAATCTGAGTCTTTTTAAAAAATCATTTTTTCCCCCAGCTCCCTGGCCCAATACTGAACACAGGGAAGATTTTTACATTTATACAGTTAAAAATAAAATAGCAAAAACCCCAATACCTCATCATCTACCCTACCACACCCATTTTCATTAAGATATGGGTTACTAGAAAGTTAATAAGAATCTTTCCTATTAAGGATATTTAGTATTCAGGATTCCAAATGCATACAATTGCGAAATTAGGGATGTGTTTCCTTTAAGGCAGTGATTCTCAAAATGCAATGTGCACTTCGGGAGCTTGTTAAAATGCAGAATCCCCAGCCCCTCCTCCAGAGAATCTGATTCTGTAGGTCTTGAATGCGATTCAGAAAACTGCATTTTTAACAAGCAGATGATACACAAACCACACTTTGAGAAATGCCATTTTAAGGCAATCCAAATGAAATGTTACCCATACTCAGTTTGGTAGAATATTAATGTCGCTTAAGTAGTTAATGGTTGTCATGTTGGAAAAAAAGATTCTGTGATTAGAAAAGTTGAAGAACATGTCCTCCTTGGCACCCATCCCCTCATATACACTCAGAGATTCACAATGCACTTATCACGTTAGGGGATCTGAGAAGGTCTACAATAAAGAAACATGTTTTATCTTTGTTTAGCCAAATATTTCTAATATATCTTGACCTTAAAACTTTTTTTGATCTTATTGCCAAACACCTATATATCCATGAATTTGGTATGGAAAGTACTGCCGTAAGGGGGAGGGAACCACTTACAGGAAGAGGGTGATATTGCAGCCCAGCCATATTATCTCTACTAAATTTCCAAAGGAGAGAATGAACAAAGTGCATGCAGAGTTGGAGGGAAATCAATAACCATGTGGGATATCTTGCAGCCTGGAGAAGTATTTCTTAACATAATCATTATATATTGAGCATTTAATATTTATCAGGCACTAGTTCATGTTTTTAATATGCATTAACTCATTTAATTCTCAGAACAATCCTATGAGTCAGACACTTGTATTATTCCCATTTTACTGAAGAGGAAACTGAGACACTGAAAGGCTCATAATTCCCTAAAGATCACAAAGGTAGGAAGTGACAGAGTGGAATTTGAACCCAGGCAGTCTGCCTTGAGAGGCCGCCCTGTTCACAGCTCTATCAGACAGCCTCTCCTTTAGTAGCAGGGTTCTGGAAATTACTTCGAGTGAGGAATGAGTTCCCATCAGACATAACCTGTTCAGGAGCCATGCTGTTTCAATGCTGCAGGATACTCCTCTATACATGAGGGCCTGTGATCATTGCCCTTTATTCATCAGATAATTTATTATAATGACTGCCTGAACCTCTGAAAGATTTTGCTGTACTTAAACACAAAATATGCTTAGCAAAACAACCTGACAAGGATGATTCATGGATAGCAATTAGGTGCAGAATCCTGTGTCTACCAAATCCCAAATTGGATTGAAGATCTGGCCATCCTGCGGACACCTGGATATGGAATACAGTAGGCTGGCCCTTGTCACTCCACCCCACTCTCAACCCTCTCATTGCTCCTAGGCACAGGAGGTGACCCTGAAGGGGCAAGCGCAATGGATGATACAATTCCAATTTTGGCTTTTGGCAAGTTGCTTCACCTCTATGCCCCTCAGTTTCCTAATCATAATACAAAGAAAAAAAAAGTGGGGAGGACAGACTAATGATAACCATTAGGTTGGTGCAAAAGTAATTGTGATTTTTTGCTGTTGAAAGTAAAGGCAAAAACTGCAAATACTTTTGCACCAACCTAAAACATTGTTGTAAACCCTGTATATACATATGGTTTATTCCAGTGTTTGGCACAGGGGCGGTGCTTGGCCTCTTGTGCTGTTAGGTCCTGAGGGTGAGATCACTCCTTGTCAGTGCCTTTGAAGGTATTAATGTAGAGGTCATGGAGGTCAAAGTTAGGACCCTGGAAAGTGAGAGGAAATTGAAGAAGAAAACTCTTGGCTTCCAGATCCTGGATCTCTTCCAAAATGCGTGTGGTATGTGGGTCACTGGGCCTTATAATCCAACCAGGATTCCTGGTTACTTTAATTTCCTCCTTTGTAAAAATATGAATAATACCAGTTGTAGGCATATCCCACTGGGAACATTGCATCTTCTTCGTTAACAAATGCTGGAGAAGTATCACATGACACTGAGGAAGCATTTCTCAGAGAACCAACACATTCCAGGCATCATTTCAGACAGTCCGCAAATATGAACTAAACAATATGCCCCTTTTAATGGTGATTTAGGCAACTTTGTTTTTGGCCTGAGATTACACAAGTGGGAGAGGCAGAATCTGAACCTGAGTTAGATCTGTCTGACCCAAAGTGCCAATTCTTCCTCTCAGCCACTTAGGGAAGATCTGAGGAGGGGAAGTGGCAGGAGGAACAACCGAGGTCTGGCTCTGCAGTGATGGATGCTTAGAAAGAACCATTTCAAAGCCTATCAAGATCTTTGGAAAATCAGCCTTCCCAGTGCCTTTTCCCCTTCTACCTCAAATTTTGTGGCTTCTTTAACTCAACTGTTTCCTACCCTTGTATGTGGTTCCCCACCTCCCCGCCCACCACACCTAACAGAAAATGCTTATGGCACATCCAGGCTGGCTGGCTTATCATCAGCCACCAGTACCAGAAGCATAGATTGAGCTATCTGGTCTTGGTCCTTGGTCTTCATCCTTGGCTACTTTATGAACTTGTCCCTCTGGACCCAGACCTTTTGGCAATGATGAAGAAGAGCAGAAGTTTTTATCTTCCCAAACTAACCTGATTCACTTGCTAAAATGGATCCTTCTTATGCCATTTTCCTTTGACTCAGACCTCACACATCCTGAGGGCAGGGTCAGGCACAGAGTGAGGACAGAGCCTTGCAGCTTCTGGAGCTTCATATGAAGCCTGGAGGATCAGCTTGTAAGAAGGAGAAGGGGACATTTAACCAAAGCAGGCGCCTCTCCACCACTCAGGTGTGTTGACTTCCACTCTTGTTCTGCTCTTAAACAGTGAATGTTCTATTCCATTTATTTGATTATATAGCAAGTAGTTAGGACTATGAGTTCTCAAAACCAGGTTGGCCATAGATTTATCATTGTTGGTTGAAGTTAAGTGATAGGTGCAGAAGAGTTCACTATATGATTTTTTCTATTTTTGTATATGTTTGGAAATGTTCTATAATTTAAAAAATAATCCATGGATTCTGGAGTGGGAGAGTCTTGAGCTAAAATTCCAGCACAACTGTTTTCTTGCTGTGTTACCTAGGGCCAAAGATTTAAATTTTCTGAGCCTCTGTTTTCTTATCAATAAAGTCGAGATAATATCTATCTCAAAGTATTATTATGAAAATTAAATGAAATAGTAAAACAAGCTATGCACAGCGACTGGCCCATAATTGCTTGATAAATAACAACTATCATTCTTGCTGTTATTATTGTTATCTTTCTAGTTAGCATCATTTTGTGACTTCCTTACAGCAGGTACTGTAACTTACTCAGCTTCATATTCATTCCATCTAGTTCAATTTCAAGCTCATATAACAAGAATAACAAATATTTATTGAGTTCTTTCGAGGTGCCAGGCACTTTCCAGGAACTAGGGAAAGAGCAGTAATAAAGCAGACAGAAAACAGAATCCCTGCCCTGTGAAGCCTATGTTTTGGTTGCCGAAGATAAACAATAAACAAAATAATAATAATTAATGAGTTGTGTTTGTTGTTAGAAGGTGGTAAGTTCAATGGAAAAATATATATATAGCAAAGAAGATTAGAGCCATGGAGAAGGGTTGCAGGATTAATTAAATGGGGTGATCAGGGTTGACCTCAAGGAAGAGGTGACATTTAAGCAAAGACTAGAGGACGAAGATGGGAGGATGAGCCATGTAGATAACTAGAGAATTTCCGTATAGTGGAAAATTAATACATTTTTTCTAGTAACTGGGCTGTGACACTCTTTGATATCTATTTCACTCTTATATTACTTCAGCTTTTGAGGTATGCGTGTTTTTTCCCACAGTAGGCTTCTTGAGAACTTAGAGCATATTACACTTGACATTTTTGTTCATTCACAGAGCTCACTACTCAGTAATATGTGTAGGTTAAAAACTCAGTAATTGTTTGTAGAAAATAAGCCCACACCTATCTTTCCTGAGAGTTTTTTTAAAAAAGCACAAACTGCAGTGTATAGGTTTACAGTAAAACTCACTTTATCCACCCATACCTTTGTAAAACACTCACTATTTTCTAAGTTTCATTCACTTGATATTATCAAGTTAACTCAAGACAAGGTATGCACTAATAGTGGGAAATCAGTAGTTCAGGAGGATTCCTGGAGAGGTAAAGAAGGCCGGGATACGGGAAGATGAGGGAGAGACACAATGTCTTTAATGCAGTCCCAACTATGACAAAATATTTTAAAGATCTTAATGCAATTAAGACTTGTGATTATACATTGTATGATCTTAATTGAAAGCAATAGTTTCCGTTAGACTTGATTCTGAAAACCCAAATGACCAAGGAAGTAACACTTGATTCTGAAAACCCAAGGACCATGTTAATAAGGAAGCTGAATAAAAAGATACTTGGGATTTTCTTTCTTTCTTTTTTTGGAGACAGTCTCACTCTGTCGCCCAGGTTGGAATGCAGTGGCCAAATCTCGGCTCATTGCAACTTCTGCCTCCTGGGTTCAAGCCATTCTCTTGCCTCAGCCTCCTGGGATTTTCTTATGATGCAGTTTATAAGATTTTCTGCCATGGAGTCATTTGATAGGTGAGACTCATTTGTTAACAAGGTCCACTTGGTAACTGATACCTTCAGTGACCAAACCTCCCAGAATAGGGTTCAGGATGGCCCTGCCTCTGGCCAAGCCTCTGTCCGTAGTGAATGTTGTAGAGAGCTGACAGAATGAATCATTTGATCACTGTCACTCTCTTCCAGAAAAGGGCCATAGTCAACAGTGGTAAATTACCTGTAGAGTGGTCATTTACCTTTAGGCTTTTTACAGATCCAAACAATCAGAGTTACTAATCTGTTCTTAACACAGACTTACCCTGTCTGGAGCTAAGACATCTTTTGATCTTTTACCTCCAGCAATATAAATACTTCTCAACTTGGGAACTAGGTAACATTGATTATTACTTTAAACAGAGGACTCTACATTGAGATGTTTTGTCCTCATAGAGCCTGATGGAGTAATGCGTTGTGCAGCTGCCACTCTCCAGAGAGACTGTCACTAAAGCAGGTTGTCTATCTCCTCTCTCCTAAGGCAATCTCATGAATAAACCATCTTAATGTTAAGTCATGTGCATAAATAATTTAAAATTGGCTTGCAAGCAAAAAGGAAAGGGGAGTATGTGGGACACTGATCACACCATTGGTGTGCTCTCAGCCAAGACTGAGAAGGGTCCATGGAGCTTGGTAACAGGTGGTGCATCTGTAAGTTTCAACTGAACAGAAATTCCCTTACATCTCATTGTCCTCCTTTCTGAAACTCAGTTAACAATAGACAAGGCCTGATAAAATTCCAGCTTCCTCAGACTATCCCCATCTTTTCTTTTCTGCTAGGCTGACTCCAGACTAGAATGATGGGCAAGTTGCCTTCAGAAGTAAATATAAATCCCTAACTCCTTATATGGGGGAACCCTCTGTAAATCTCTCCAATCTTTCAGCTGAGAGGCTGCAAAACCTCTATGGGGAGGAACTCTCTCCTCTTGTTTCTGAACCTGTCTCTCTCCTCACTCACTTTTTCTCACTAGACTGGAGTTATGTGACATTTAAAACATGTCCTTTCAAGATTATTTACCCATCTGTCCCCTAGAGCATTCCGTATCCCTCAATCTTGCTCTCTTCCACATAGATTTCAAGTTTAGCTCTTTCTGCTTATGTCACACTTCTCTGCAATCTCTTTCTCTTGTTCTTTGTCAGCCAGCAAAAATCTCCCTCTTCCCATCTCCGAAACAGCCTACGTACCATCTGTTGAGGTTGGCAGTCTCCCATTCTCTCCTCTCCTTGTTCCCCTGATGGGAGTGAGTAAAGGGGGAGTTAGATCCCTCTTTGGAGCAGCTATAGGCAAACTGGACCCTTCTGATAGTTCTTCATGAATAGACCTTAGATTCACAGGACAGGAAGTGAGTGTTGGGTCCCAGTCTGTCTGCCTGGATTCAGGCAAAGTGATATGCAATCAGGTATGGTTAAGAGAACAGAATTCAGGGTCAGATTGCCTGGTTTCAGTTCTGGGCTTCATTAGTTGTGTGATCGTGGGTGAGTCATTTTAACAGATCTAAGCCTCTTCATTTAGAGAATGTAGATGATCTTTGTGTATCTCCCTCATAGGGTTATGGTGAGGACTAATGAGACAATTTAGGGCTTAGCACAGTTGCTTGGTCTATGAATGTGAGCCCTTATTATTACATCATCCTAAACCAATGCACAAAGATCAGTATTTCCCTCAATAGTCAAGAGAAATACCCCAATACATTCATATTGCAAAGGGCCCTGGCTGTGTCATCAACTCTCCAGAGAGCATTGTCCCCCCAGGAAAGTATGATGTCTTTATTGGCTTCTCAACCACAGAACACTAGTTTACACACCTAGGATCTCAATGCTAAAAAGCGCTATCTAACTGAATAAATGGCGATTTGCACATAGAGCATTTCTGAGGCTGAATTTCAGAGGACAGCTCAATCTTGGTTTGGGAATGCTTTTTAATGACAAGCTCTGTTATCCAGTGCTCTTCCTCTGGGAAATCCATTGCTTAATACATCTCAGGCTAAACTGCATAAGACTCCAGAGAATATGAGGATGAGAGCAAACTGCAGTAGCCCTTGGGGAGATAGGACTTAATGGCCTGGCAGTCCCTTTCTTTTTTCTTTTTTCCTTTTTTTTGAGATGGAGTCTTGCCTTGTTGCCTAGGCTGGAATGCAATGGCACGATCTCAGCTCACTACAACCACCACCTCCTGGGTTCAAGTGATTCTCCTGCCTCAGCCTCCTGAGTAGCTGGGACTACAAGTGCCCACCACCATGCCTGGCTAATTTTTTGTATCTTTAATAGAGATGGGATTTCATGATGTTGGCCAGGCTAGTCTCGAACTTGTGACCTCGTGATCTACCCGCCTTGGCCTCCCAAAGTGCTGGGATTACAGGGGTGAGCTACCGCCCCTGGCCCTGGCAGTCCCTTCCTAAACCTGTTTCATTTGATTCATGTGTCTTTCACTTCTAATGTGTGCAGAAGGGACTTAGACTGGAAACACCAATAATGTGCAGTTCTCCAACTACAGATTTTTAAGCTAGAAATGTGCAATGAATAGTCCTTACAAAGAGAAGCTCTATTTCTATGTTATATAAAGTATGTATTTCTTCTTGTGTTTTCTTTAATACATACCTTGATTTAACCTCACATTAAAAATAAAAGAATACAATGAAAGACCATATTTCAAATAGGTTTAGAGGTGGCATCAATCAATTGGAATAATGAAAATAATGGGAAACATCTTTAAGTGTGGGATTCATGTTCACAGTGGAGCGATTATTCCAATAATTGCTCTGCTATGAGCAGACGTAATAGGAGGCTCCTGTAAACCTAATTTCCTCTCGTTACTTCTCATCTTCAGCGGTGAATCTTCATCAGTCTCCTAAAATTAAGAGCTAAGTTCTGATTTGAACCTCTTTTAACAAGAAAAAGGTTGACTTTTTGTGGTAGAGATAAGAGACCGGGTTTTTTAGTTGATGGCCCACTGCATGTCGCATCATGTCTCTCAGTGTACCAGGGCATGCCGACTTCTGCTGTAGATGAATGGGCCTGGGAATTATCAATGGATTAGTCTAAGAAGGAAATGATTTACAGAAATATAGATGTGAGATTAGAGAGACCACTGTGAAAGCCATTTGGTCTCCAACTCAGTCTAACTTATTTTTTTCCCTTACCACTGCCTGGATCTGTGCATATGTGCTGGTTTGTGGAGAGGAAATGAGCCCATCCTGGCTCTAGTCTTATTAAGAATATCACTCATCTGCCTGGTACAGCTGAGTTTCAACTTTTATTACCACCAATGACCAATGGCCAGACCTTAAGCTCAATTTGTATTATTTATAGTGGTGAGTGAGAACCTGACAAAATGTAACTCACAGAACACTTAAAACTTATTTTACCGAACCCTTTCTACAAATATCTCATTAGAGCAATGAACAAAGGCAAAACAGATTAAGTTTTATCCTGCTCTGCCAATATGCTGAAATGAATACACAGTCAGATAGTTGAAAACTGTTGGCCAGTAAAGAAGCCAATATCTCAAGTAACTAAAACACAGACTAGATTTAGGAGTGATCTAAGGTTGAGTAGCACAAGAATAAGTAAAATGTGACTGAGGTAGGAGCCAGCCTGCAAGGAGTGTATGGTGAATCCATTGCATTGAATGTAAGGACCCTACGATAGCAAACCACTACCCATGTGGGGTAAAGGAACCACAGAGGAGTAAACCCACCTTGGCCGTAAAGCATAAACTGCTTATGGATCCAGACTTGTGTCCACAGGCAGTGTGGTAAAAACTGGGGCAGGTTATTTCTTCTCCCTTTCTATCTGTTTTAATGATGGAGATCTCATTACAAACCATTTGTTTCACCTACCCTACAGTCTAAGCCATGAGCATGTGATAATGAAAGGAAGAATCCAAAGCTCCCAATAGCACTGTCATGTTTCCAAACAGTTTTGATCAGCAATAATAAATGCCTGTATCGGAGCAATTGCAAGCTATTTCTCAGGCTGTGAGGGGGAGGGACTAGAGGGACAATTAGACAAAAATCATCTGTGTTATCTTATTGAAAGCAAATGTCTGCCTTATGTTAACGGCTTTTATAGGATCTAAAGAGGTAATACTAATGGAATTACAGGGGATGTGGCCAGGAATGCCCAACAGGCATCTGTGATAATTCAATTAGGAGAACCTTCAGGAACCACATAATTGCACGAAATTTTTAGTTTCCCCCTCATTGAGTGATTTTACAAAATTTGTATCTGTCTCTCTTAGCATGGAGAAGGAAATAAAAGAGTGCCATTTCTTGAACTTGAGCCATCCCACTAAAGCATTCCTCAGGTAGAATGTAACAGAGAAAACCCTGCTAGGTACAGCACGTGCCCTCACTGCAAGCTGAGGTCTTTACAGCAGGCATTGGGACATTTATAGAATTGTATGGTTATGTGCTTGTCTTTCCCATCGCATTGTGAAACTGTGTTTAAAAAGGCTGTTGGGCGAGGGGCAGTGGCTGACACCTGTAATCCCAGCACTTTGGGAGGCTGAGGCAGGTGGATCATGAGGTCAGGAGATCAAGACCATCCTGGTCAACATGGTGAAACCCCGTCTCTACTGAAAATACAAAAATCACCTGGGCGTGATGGCAGGTACCTGTAGTCCCAGCTACTCAGGAGGCTGAGGCAGGAGAACCGTTTGAACCCAGGAGGCAGAGGTTGCAGTGAGCCAAGATCGTGCCACTGCACTCCAGCCTGGCGACAGAGCAAGACTCCATCTCAAAAAAAAAAAAAAAAAAGGCTGTTGGTATTGGGAAGAAACCCAGCTATGATCTGTTCCAATCTTCTCATTTTATTCAGGAGGGAGCAAGAGCTCAGGGGAATAACTTGTTTAGGAGGGTGACTTGCTCAAGGTCACTGAACTAGTTCTTGAGAAAAGTGGCAAGTAGCAACTGGAACCCAGTTCACATTCTTTCCAATCCATGGCCCTGGACTGTTAACATACTATTGTTGCAAAGGAAATGCTGGTATTAGCCCTAGACAGACACTGACACACAAAGATGCTAATATGTCTATGAGATGTTTGGCTGTATTTCTTATTGTTTGTATCATGTAGAAAGGAACAACAGTGAAATTCTGTATCTCCTGTCATTATTCAATAGGAGAGACTATGGGAGGCTTTTTGTTTTCTGTTTTTCTCAATAACATTTTTAAAGCAACTTGTAGGAAAACAAATTTTCTATTCCAACACCTTAAAAACCTTTTTACATGACATGATCTTAGTCCTGGTTCCTTCCATGAACAGGATATTTCACTCTGCCATTGTTTTGTTATCCATCATCCAAGAAGGATAGATAATGAAGTTCTTTCTGCCAAGCAAATGTTTCTGAGAACCTGGGTCCAGACGAGGACACAGGCTGTATCTGCCTGAAAAGGACATCCATGTTTTAAATGGACAGGATCACAAAGATGAGACATGTTTATTTGCCTGGTATCAGGAATGGGAATGAGATGCATTCTTAATTTGCAGGCAAAACCTTGTGTCTAACCATTTAGTGTATCAAATCTTCTTTTATCCCCTTTTGATTTTAATAAGACTTCATTTTCTTCCCTCTCTCCTGAACAGCTACCCATGACTAAGAAGATTTAACTCTCTTTCCATACATTTATGGGTGTCTCATACACATTTGCATATGGATAGAAAATGTAGGGCTATTCAGTGATGAGACTGTGTGTGTGTGCCTGTGTGCACATGAGTGTGAAATATACTCATCAGGACCTGTGTGGCCCAGTAGTCTCTGGTCCCCTTAAGAGGCTCTGCAGTCTCTCCAGTGATATTCTACTAGTTGGAAATTTTGGGGATTTTCTTGTTAAGACATCATCTTCCAGGCCGCTTAACAAAATAATTTCCACTCATTCATTAATTTTCTCATTGTTTCACCAAGTATTTCTCAATCATCTATTGTATGGCAAGCAAGATGGCAGGACCTGCGGGTATAAAATTTAAAAACTGACATGATCACCACCCTTAGAAAGCTCACAGCCCAGAGTTTTTTCTAAACAAAGCCCACTCATCTTCACTGTCCTCTTTGTTAGTCACTATATTTGGTTCTAAATGACTTTTTTTCTAAATATAAATTATTCTCTCAAAGGACAAATATTTGACACCATTAATTATATTTATAAGAATGTGCTTTGGGTTTTGGAGGCAATTCCAAAAATATTATTGGGTCATTGCCATATCCCTATAATAAAACACTGTACCTAAGGGACTTTTGTGATAAGCAAAATTCTCCTTTTGGATATTTCAGATCTGGCATATTTTGCAGATTGTTACTATTTTATAGCCTCATCTTAGGCTCACATACTCAGGAGCCACCAGAGGCAGACATGCTAAGGACAAAGCATGCATCCAGCATCCTGCCTTTCCTTTTAGGACTTTTTTCTCCCTCTTCTGTGACCGCTCTCAACCTCAAAGCACTGAGTCCTCCCATGTTGTTTCTTATTTCAACTGAGTTTGAATCTTCAACTACCACTCACTGATTTTGTGACTTCAGGCAAGTTATTTAACTCCTCTGGCTCAAGCAAAGTCAAACCAACAACAATGCTGGCAAGTTGGGAGGGAGTCAGTCCCTGAAAAGCAGCTGACAGAGAGCCAAGCCAGTCTCGGGATGTCAAGGGGCAAAGCAGAAGTGACTGAGCAGTGGGGAACAGAACACACCAAAAGCCAAGTGGAAAAAAACGTGTGGGGCCCAAGTCATGGATGAATAGCAAAAATGCCCTGTAGGTAGCATTGTTGGTAACAGATAGGCCAAGAGCAAAAAAACCTGGCAGATGGCATTTTGCTGATTTGTTGCTTCTTTTAAAAGGGTTTGGTGTACTCCCCTCTCTGGGCTGTTGCCTCAAAGCATTTGTAAAGAATAATGATACCTTCTTCCCTGGGTTATTTTAAGATTTTGATGACACACTGAATATGAAAGTGCTTTGAAAACTGTAAAGTGCTCTACAAATGCTAATTTCTCTATTTACCCCTTTTCAAAACTGCTCAAAGCTGGCAATTTATAGTAGAATAAGAGAAACAAATTCATGGTCAGGACGATGACTGATAATGTTGAATGAAATGTACATTTCAACGAATTGCATTTTTCTAGCTCAGTTGGTTCAACCTGTATATACTTTAGACTCACCTAATGAACTTTGATGCTTACCAGTGCTGAGGCCCTAGTTCCAGGGATTCTGCACTGATTGGTTTAAGGAGGGGCCCAGGTATCCATGTGGCTTAAAAGGTGATTCTACCCTGGGAGCGGTGGCTCACACCTATAATCCTAGCACTTTGGGAGGCCAAACTGGGTGAATCACCTGAGGTCAGGAGTTTGAGACCAGCTTGGCCAACATGGTGAAACCCCATCTCTACTAAAAAATACAAAAATTAGCTGGGTATGTTGATGGGCACCTGTAATCACAGCTACTCGGGAGGCTGAGGTGGGAGAATCGCTTGAACCCGGAAGGCAGAGGTTGCAGTGAACTGAGATTACACCATTGCATTCCAGCCTGGGTGACAAGAATAAAACTCCATCTCAAAAAAAAAAAAATAAAGAAAGAAAGAAAGAAAAGAAAAAGAAATGCAAATTCTTAGCCCCTACCTCAGGCCTATTGACTCCAGAGCTCTTTGGGTGTGCTATAGTCACCTGTGTTTTAATACACCCCTTGGTTGATTCTAACGTACACACATGCTTGAGAATCACTGCAGGAGGGGAAAGTGAAACAGAGGTTAAGTAATTTGCTCCAAGTCACTTAGAGACTAAATAGCAGAAGGATTCAAACCCAGGAAATCTGGTTCAGAGAACCCACTCTTAACTTCTGTGCTGAAAAGAAGAAAAAAATCCTCCCATCCTGCTATGAACTGAATTGCTCCCCCACTACCCCATTCACACGTTGGAGCCCCAACTCTGGAACGTGACTGTGTCTAGAGATGGAGTCTTTAGGAGGTAATTAAGGTGGAATGAGGTGAGAAGTTTGGGCCCTGTATTAGTCCATCCTCACATTGCTATAAAGAAATGCCTGACACTGGGTAATTTATAAAGAAAAAAGGTTTAATTGGATCACAATTTTGCAGGCTGTATAAGAAGCACATTGGCTTTTGCTTCTGGGGAGGCCTTAGGAAGCTTCCAATCATGGCAGAAGGCAAATGGGGAGCAAGGTGTCTCACGTGGCCAGAGAGAGCAAAGTGGGGGGTGCTACACACTTTTGAAAAACCACATCTCACAAGAACTCAGTCACTAGCATGAGAACAGCACCAAAGGGATGGTGCTAAACCACTGATGAAGGGTCTACCCTTATGATCCAATCACCTCCCAACCACAGCCCCCCTCCAAGTTGGGGATTACAGTTGAACATAAGATTTGGGTGGGTCACAGACCTAAACCATATCAGATCCTGATCTGATAGGATGTGGTTTTTTAAAAACAGAGAGAGAAGCCATGTGAAGACATAGTGAGACGGTGGCTGTCTGCAAGCCAGGAAGGGAGCCTTCACCAGGAAACAAACTGTGCTAGGCCTTGATCTTGAACTTTCCAGCCTCTACAACTGTGAGAAAATAAATTTCAGTTGTTTAAGCCACCCAGACTTTATGTTATGGCACTCGAGCAGAACAAGACGCATACCCACCAAAAAAGAGAGAAGAGCATATGCAAAAGGGACAGAGAAAAGAGAGACCATAGAATTTACCTGAAGCCTTGAATGGATTGGATGGGGAATAAGGTGTGCTGGATGAGGAGCAGGTGGTGAGGTATGAGGATGTGACGAGAACTAAAGCTAGAGTGATTGAAGCTAGGTCCTAAAGGCCTTGAAATCAAGAAAAAGGTGTTTGCACTTTTCTTCTTATTTTTCTTCTTCTGTTTTTTTTTAGAGATAGGATTTCACCATATTGGTCAGGCTGGTCTTGAACTTCTGATCTCAGGTGATCCGCCCACCTCGGCCTCCCAAAGTGCTGGGATTACAGGTGTGAGCCACCGCACCCAGCCACACTTTTCTTAACATGAGCAGTGAAGAGCTACTGAAAAATTTTAAGCAGATCAAATTTGCATTTTAGAACAATAACTATGAGGGGAAAAAAGATGGATATGATTTGCTGAGAGGGGTGTGGTGGTGGTAAATTGATGAGCTAGAAAGCTGTTGCATGATCCCAGGTTCAAAGCAAAGAAAATGTGAACTAAGGTCATAGAAGTTTGAGTCTAACATGCAAATATAAGATGCACTGGGATTAATATGCCTATGGGAAATTTATGTAGCAATGTTCACATATATATTACATCTAAACAGACAAATGGAGAGATTTGTATGAGTATGGATGGAGAAAGTTGCATTTCTTTAGACATGTATTAAGCTGTTAACTTTCCTTCTTCAGAGAAGAGAAACTGGAGAGGGGAAAAAAAGAAATAATTACTGTTCCCTTATGCCCCTGTATTGTTTCACTTATTGCAATGAGCATGCGGTGCTTATTTGATTTTTCAGCAAATTCAACAACGCTTGCACATGCACACACATCAGTTCTGGAGGTCAGGTGTGAGACCTGGGCTTGACATGTAAAATTAGGAGACATTACTGTATGGATACTAATGAATCATGTGGGAGTTCAGAACCCTTAGGGAGTCCTCCAAATGTGGCAGGCTGGGGTCCACCCTGTTTAAAGGATGGGCAAAGGAAAGCAGACGAGAACGGAAGAACTAGCCAGAGAAGGGATGCTGGAAAATAGTCCATTATCCGAGGAAGTGGATTCTTCATCCCTCATTGTATCCCTAGTTCTTGACACAAAATAAATGCTCAGCCAGTCATTCCACAGTTGTTGGATAAAACAATGCATTTCAAGAAGAGCAGTGACTCCAATGTTACATGCTGCTAGAAAAGTCAGGAAAGCTCAGCAAACACCTTTTAAATCTGGCAATTAGGAGGTTTCTGAAAGTCGAAAGAAAGAAAAGCCACTTTTACCTTTTTCACCTCTCTCAGTCATTTCTCATATCTGATGTCTCCCTTCCTAATCCTGAAGAGAAATTACCCTCACAGATACGTGAACACATACACCATACACATAAGCTTCGTGTAGACATTGCATTCTATTTTTGTTCCTGAGGTAATATTTTAGATAAGGGGAAAAAAAAGCCACCCTTCAGGATTTTCATTCATTGCAAGATGGGAGTAGGAGTCAGGGGAGGCACAGGTAAAGATCTTTGACCTATTTTAAGATATTTCACCTTATTGCCCCCAAATGGTTGCAGTGATAAACCTTTAAACTTGGCAGCATGATAATTCTCTTAGAGAGAGAGAAATAGTAGGCCAAATTTGAGGAAAATCAATGACCTATTTTCAGTAGGGTGGTGGTTTTGGTTTCCAACCTTGGCCACATACACTAGAGCACTTTTGTTTGACTTTTTAAGGACAGCTTTGCCCCACATGAGTCCAGCAGAGAGAGTGATTATCTGATAACATTCGGTCATCAGCTCCTTCTGAGGTCCAAGTCACAGAGATGAAAGGAGAATGGAGAGGCCACTAATCCTCCCCCAAATGTCCCAGGCAGACTGGAATTGAGAACTATTTTAAGGATTCATTCCCATATTTAGTAACTCACAGCATCGGATATAGATTTCCTTTGTATTCAAGTGGAGTCTGTCAGGCTACTGCTGAAGCCCTTTCTTTTCCTTTCTTTAGTGAAGATTCAGAAAAGGCAGACAGCATTTTCAGGGTGAAAAGAACTTCTCAGAATTCTAATTTTAAAATTTTATTTAGGTTGAGAAATTTGAGATTCAAGCATGTCCCAAGATTGTTTTGTTGATGTACAAAAGCAGGACAGGAAAAAAGTAGAAGACTTTTAAAAAAATGCATTCCATTGTAGAATATAGCCAACCTCCTTTCTTTTCCTTATTCTTCTCAAGCAATGCATCTGCAGATATTGACGGCTCTATGTGCAAAATATGTAGAGAATCTGACCACTTTTCACCATCTTCACAGCTATGTCCTAGTGTAAGCCACCATCATTTACCTCGTCCATTATTCTGACCTCTGAACTGGTCTCTACTTTCACCCTTGGTATCCTAGAATGTTCTCAGACTGGGTGCTGTGGGTCCCACCTGTAATCTCAGCACTTGGGGATAATTCTCTTATTAATGGTGGATCACCTCAGGGTGGATCACCTGAGGTCAGGAGTTCAAAGAGACCAGCCTGGCCAACATGGTGAAACCTTGTCTCTACTAAAAAATACAAAATTAGCTGTATGTGATGATGCATGCCTGTGATCCCAGCTACTTGGGAGGCTGAGGCAGGAGAATCGCTCGAACCTGGGAGGCAGAGGTCGCAGTGAGCTGAGATTGCACCCTTGCACTCCAGCCTGGGCAACAAGGGCATAAACTCTGACTAAAAAAAAAAAAAAAAAAAAAAAGAATGTTTTCTCAACATAGCAGCCGGAATGAGCAGCACAATGTCACACTCAGATGAAAATCTCAAGTCTTTACAAAGTCTTACGAAATCTGCTCATCACTGCCCATCTGACCCCATTCCTCCTGCTCTCCCACTCCCTGCTCCATCGCCGGTCCAGCCTCCTGGCCATGCCTCTAGCAAGTAAAGCAGGCTCCTGCCTGCACTCATTTCTCCCTCAGCTTGGCATACTTTTTTCCTCTAAATGCCCTGTTTGTTTTCTATCCCATTTGTTTCAAGTCTTTGCTCAAATACACCTATTTATTGAGTACTGTATATAAAGCAACACGCTCTCTCTCCCCTTGCCCTATTTTCTTCTTCTCTCTGGCATTTATGATCACTTAACGCTTTATGCATGTATTTATTTGTGTGTTTACTGTGTATACACACCTCCTCACCAGAATGTAAGCACCATAAGATTAAAGAAGTAATTGATTACTGCTTAACATGTAGCAATTACTCAATATTTTATGAAAGAAATATAAGATAAAAATAATATTCATAATGCCTCATTATTTATAAAACAGGTATTGTTATAAGTGAAGTAACTCAGGAATGGAAAACCAAATATCTTATGTTCTCACTTATAAGTGAGAGCTAAGCTATGAGGATACATAAGAATAATACAATGGACTTTGGGGATTCCGGGGAAGGGTGAGAGTGGGCGAGGGATAAAAGGCTACGCATCAGGTACAGTGTACACTGCTCAAGTGATGGGTGTACCAAAATCTCAGAAATTGCCACTGAAGAACTTATCCATGTAACCAAACACCACCTGTTCCCTTAAAACTATTGAAATTAAAAAAAAAGAAAAAATAAAATAAAACAGGCATTGAATAAATAAGACAGGCATTGAATAGAACCACTGAAGAGCCTATCCATGTAACCAAATGCCACCTGTTTTCCCCAAACTATTGAAATTTAAAAAAAGAAAAAATAAATAAAATAGCCATTGAATAGAATTGGACATCTAAGAGTTTCAGAGGTCTAAACTGATGACCGCACAGCTATGCTTTTAGTTTATTTTCTTCTAACATGTCTTTTAATTGGCTTGAACAGGACTCTTCAGGCAATTTCAGCTTCATCTATTGTGTCACAAAGGACTATTTATTTAATAAGAGAGAAGGTACACTATTTCTTCAGTTTTCTCTTGAGGCCCTAAAATGAGTCCCTGCCGGTCATTGGAAGTCAAAGATTTTGCCTTGTACTTTTTGTCAGCCTTCATAGCAACAAACACTTTGCTTACATGTAGTTAGTTGCCACTGGAGGCTGAGTCAGGAGAATTGCTTGAAGCCGGGAGGCGGAGGTTGCAGTAAGCTGAGATCGCACCACTGCACTCCAGCCTGGTGCCTGGCGAAAGAGTAAGACTCTGTCTCAAAGAAAAAAAAAGAAAAGAAAAGCTTTTGCTTGAAGAGTAAAATTTGTTGACTATTTGGTTGGCTGGAGTTTGTTTGTCTCAAAGTCTGTGTCATGAACAGAGCTCCCGGTGGTTGAATCTTGACTGAGGATCCGGACTCATACACCTTGATCTCATCACGATCCACTGGGATGAGGCAAGAGTCATGCTCTCATCTGAATGCACTGGTACGAAGTGGGGTCCAATAAACCATACTCAATTCACTTTTTGTTGATTTAAGGAACATTTTTGAGTGCCCTGTATGTGTTAATATGAAAGATACTAGGATAAAATGAACCAAAACAAGTAATGTGCAGCCTTTTTGGAACTTACTGACTAGCAGGGAAACAGACTTTGACCAAACAATGATCCAAACAAATGCGTATAATCATAATCGACACATGCTGTGAGTAAGGGAGATGTGATGTTTCAGGAGGCTATCATCAGGAATTTGACCCTGGCAGAGAGATTCAAGGAAGGCATCCTTAAAGCAATGATGCTGGAACTCAGAACTGTAGGCTGAGTAAAAGATAAGTGGAGAGACCCCTCATTGTAGTGCCAATCTTAGGAGCAAATGCCCTGTGGTTGAAGGCACCAGACCCCTCACTTTTTAAACCAGAACCTTTGGGGATACAGACATTGGTATTTTTTATGGCTTTCCACATAATTCCAGTATCCATCCTGCATTATAAGAACCACAAGAATAGATGTATTATTTTGCCCTTCACTGTGATAGAAACCACTCGAGATTCTGAAGCTGGTTGGGTATATTGAATTTGAGCCCGTTTTGAGACATCTAGTTGAAGCAGTCAGTTAGGTAGAACATAAATCATGTGAGTTCAGGAGAGGGCCTGGGGTGGAGGTGTGACTCTCATATGCTCTGTGTATAACTGCCCTGTGAAGCCATGGATGGAGGTGAGGTCACAGGGGGTAAAGTATACAGCAAGAAAGAGAAAAGATCTACAGCTGAGCTTTGAGAAACTCCAACTGAATGACTAATATAGAAGCATGAGTCTGTAAGGAGAGACCACAGAGCAAGCAGGAAATAAAAGGACAGTGGAGACAAGGGAGCTAAGCAAAGATCCTTAAGAAGGAGGCAATGGTCAAAGGTGTGAAACGGGCTCATGCAGGTGGGCTGGTGACACCAATGCCTGGCTCTCTCCCTAATCAAGGAGGTTAGGAATCTCTGATTACTTTTAATTGAACCCCTAAACTAGCATCTGAAACTCTTGATCTTTTTTCTCTCATTACAAAGGTAATGAATGTAAAATATAGGAAATTTAGGAAAAACAGATTAGCCAAAATGAAGCAAATTTTAACTACCCATAAACCTACCAACCAGTGATAATTACAAATAATGTTTTTTTGTGTATATATAGAATCTTTTTCTAAGCAGATATATATTATGTTTAATGGAATAAAAACTTGCATACTATTTTATAACCTGAATTTTTCACTTAATGCATCATAAATACTTTTTCATAGTATTATGAATTCTTGTATAGCATACTTTTGAATGATTGCATTATGCTGTATCGTACGTATACGTCATAACTTGCTTAAGCAATCCATTATTTGATATTTAGGTTACTTTGAATTTTCCACTACTGTAAAGGTAATATCATAAAATATAAAATGTGTTTAGGAATATGGTGGGGGAAGTGTCAACAAACAGCACTTCTTTCTTTACCTCTACTCTTTTATTTTTGAGACAGAGTTTCACTCTGTCATCTAGGCTGGAGTGCAGTGGCACAATCTCGGCTTACTGCAACCGCCACCTCCTGGGCTCAAGCAATTCTCCTGCCTCAGCCTCCCGAGTAGTTGGGATTACAGGCACCCACCACTATACCCAGCTAATTTTTGTATTTTTAGTAGAGACAGAGTTTCATCATGTTGGCCAGGCTGGTCTCAAACTCCTGACCTCTGACCTCAAGTGATCTTCTTCAACCTCCAAAAGTGCTGGGATTACAGGTATTAGCCACCGCACCTGGCCTCGTTTTTTCTTCAGTAGAATTCCAGTTGAGGAATAACACACAACTAGAGATTGGCTTCATTCCTGAGAAGAATGAGTAAAAATCCTAGGATGACCTTGATCTGGAGCCAAATCAGTCTAGACAACACAGGCCTTCGAACTGCCACTTCCCTAAATCTGTGGATTTAGCAGGCTGATCACAGAGGCAGAGCCTGCTATGCTAAGTTTATTGGGTAACAGAAAACAAGCAGAATGCCGATCCACTGCAGGCTGTCTAGCTGGCAAAGAGAAAGAAGTCTCGAACTAACAGGTCAGTATGAGCTCTGTGCTTCTCTCAAACTCATAATACAAACAGTTCTTGGTGAAGAGAGACATCAGGAGTATTTTTCTTGGTGAAGTCTTCTCCTGTGTGGCATCTAGCCTTCAAAATGGCCTTCAATACTCCTTAGTTCCTGGTACTCGCACCCTTGCATAGTCCCCTCCCATAGTGTATCAGTGCTGGCCTATGTGACCAAAAGATACAGCAGAAATGACGTAACACAGTTTATATTTATATAACCTACATGTAGGTATATGTGTTTATATTCGTAAACACATTTTATATTTTATAACATGATCTTTACAATAGTGGAAAATTCAAAGTAACCTAAATGATGTGTGATTTTCAAGGCTAGGTCATGAAAGTCATTACAACTTCTGCATTGCTATCTCTTGGCTCATTCTCTCTGGGGAAGCCAGATTCTGTGAGACATGATATGCTGGGAGAATACTCAAGCTGCCCTGTGGAGAGGACCACATGCAGAGAAATGGAGACCTCCTACCACCAGCCAGCATCGACCCCCCCAGCCTTGACAATGAGCCACCTTAGACCTGAATCCTCTTTCTCCAGTCAGACTTTCAGATGCCTGAAGCCTTGGCCGACATTATAGCTGCAACCTGATAAGAGACCCAGAGCTAGAGCCACCCAAGTTTCTGACCCACAGAGATTATGTGAGATAGTAAATATTTACTGTTATTTCCAATCGCTAAATTTTGTTATAAAGTAAGAACATAATTTGTTAGACAGTAATAAATTGTTAATATATTCATTCAAAACAAAAGACCAGGCAAATGGTGCTTTCCCTCTCCCAACTAACATCCTTATGGCTGAATCTTTGTGTACATCTTCAAAATAATTGTCCAGAGGTAGACTCGCTAGGTGAAAGGAGATGCAGAATTCTGATGTTTTCTAGTTAAATCTTACACGTATCATTTTAGATATCACAGCATCCACCTTAAAGCACGTGGTCACGTCACCACTGCTCTTGCCCCAGTCACAGACATGCCTGAAGAACAGTGGAGACAGTGGGACAAGAAGAGGGGTAAGGACAGACAGTGATAGGAGTCCCCAAATGTTGGTAGGAAGCATGGAAGGCCCTAGGACATGTGCTGACTTACGGATACTCAACGTGGCTACATTGGCAAATGAGGCTTCAAATAGTGACAAGTATTTCGTGGGTGAGATGGAAACACATTGATAGTAGAAAGCCAGTCTGTATCTAAGACATATGCGGACAGAAGAGACTGGGGGCAAGATTAAAAGAAACATAGAGCCCCAAAGCAGTAGATAATACATATGGTGTTAGAGTCAGAAGACGTAACAACCACAGGAGAGGGAGATTTCAGCTAATGATTCCACCCGCAGCAAGCTGCTCCTGTTGATGGGCAGGAAGCTATAAAGTTCCAACAGTAGCACATCATGCCTTTCAAAGGCCTATTTTTAGAATGCTCCTGATAATGTCTCAGAAGTTGCTAGATCTGAATTAAAAACTCCAGGTCTCTACCTCCCCTCCTTTTCTAAGTAAAGGGCTATTGATTTACTAATGGCCTTTGTATCCTGCTGCAAATAAATCCCATAGAAGAAAGATGTTACCTAGAGCCTGAGTAGGTAACAGCTTGGAAAAACCAAGCTCACGGTAGACCATAGAAGGCAGACTCTGAGAAAGCTTTGAGCCTGAGGCAAAGGAAGGAATCATGCAGGGTGAGAAAGAGGCATTTAGCGGGGGGGGGGCTGCTAAAAACAAATGTTGTCATAGTTTGCAGCTGTGTAAGGGTGGGTCTGTGGAAGTCCTGTGTGGATAACAGAGTCCTGCTTGCATTTGTTGGAACCAGAGATTTGTCAGAGGAGCGGTGTGCAACCAAGGGTCTCTGGCCTGAGTGGCAAATATATGCCTCAATGTGGTCCCAGCTCTACCATTAGTTGCCTACATAAGTCTAAACCTCATAATCTGGACTCTGCATCTTCCTTTATGAAGCAAAGGGCCTTTGTGGTGAGTCTAGAATTCCAGATGTCACTTGCCAACATGGTAGCCATATTCCTGGAATGTTTCTCTAGCTGCATTAGTTACAGTTTCTCTCTGGTTGCTTCCCTTTCCCTGCTCCCTCAAAAAAGGCTGGTTCCTGGGGCTGAGAGTTAGAATAGGCCCCAGAGGTAGAAGGAGGCGAAGTGAGGGAAGTGAACCAAGAAACTAAATCTAGACAGGAGGCAGGAAAAGCAAAATAAAGACAGAAAGACAGAAGTCAGGAAAGAGAAAAGTCAGGCCAGAGTGGCCAGCAGTTCCAAACGCTGCAGAGAAGTCAGGGTGATGGCGGAGAATTGGCTTGAGGGGAGTAGAAACCGGTGGTTACAACCTGCACTCTGGACCCAGACAACATACTCTGGCCATGAAGTGCTACCACCTTGGGAAATTAATCTCTTTAGCTCCTAATTTCCTCATCCATAAAAACAAACTAACAGTAGAATACAAAGCTTTTCATTGTCCTGTGCATCAAATGAGACAATGTATGAAAAGCAATAAGAGCAGTGTCTGACACCCAGTCGTCACTCACTAAGTATTAGCCACAGGTACTGAAACGCCTCCCAGGCTTGGAGACTGGAAAGTTGCTGTGGGTTTTGCAGAAGTCAAGCTTAATGATGTTTGTGGAATGACGGGCGGGCACCAAATGTGAGTAGGTTAAAGAAACCCTGTTGAGAGGCAAATTTGGGAAGAATAGTTTTGTGTTGGAAACAAACATCCAACAAATGAGAATAAGTAGATAAGTCTTGTCTTTTAAAAAGTGTACTTAACCGTTTCCCCTACTCCCCTCATCCCCTGGTATGGTGACAGTTGTAGCCCACTAATTGCTGATAACTCCCTTCTGAGAAATGGCTCCCAAGTGCTGAATCTGTAGAGTGTGCATTATTCTCTGGCCGTTTCTCCACTACATTCTACATGTGCATCGTAGCCTCAGATCTTTTTTTTAGCTGTTGTCCTTTAACTGTTATTTCCTTAATGAACAGGTAACATTTGATTTTTAACACAGTTACTACAGTAAATGCTGATAAGGAAGGTGTCTAGAAGTGATCCTGATGTGGTTGGGTCCCAGCCTCAGTAAGAATTCTTTGAAGGCACAAATAACACAATTGGATTTTATCAAAAAGCCTCAGCTGTTTTAACCCCGGCAAGCCACCTCAGGGTACTCTACTGTATATATATATGTATGTGTGTGTGTGTATATATATATATATATATGTAGTTTGTATTATATTTCCATCACAGCATCCTGGATACAACCACGTAACAATGTATGTGGTCAGACAAATATACTTGTCTTTTTTTCTTTGCCTCTCGGGTCCTCTCTTACCTTTATTCCCTGCCCCTTTACAACAGTGCTGCATCACCAAGAGTGAGGCTTGTCATTCTGGAGTTTAAGTTCGTTGCAGCACTGTTTACAATAGCAAAGGTGGAACCAACCCAAATACCCATCGATGATAGGCTGGACAGGGAAAATGTAGCACATATACACCATGGAATACTATGCAGCCATCAAAAACGATGAGTTCGTGTCCTTTG